>JAMKCH010029434.1:0-19746 GCA_023653785.1 Ophioderma brevispina
CAGTTAATAGTCTGATTGAGATGAAAACAAAATGTTCGACAAACAGTTTTGTATGTTTCCGAAAAGAAAATTCAATAACTTACCTTATAATTTCTTGACGCAGCAGGTCTAATGCTGCGCTTTTGATTTAGCCATATTCGGTGGATCTTTTTCGTACGTACATACCTGAAAAATCGCGCTCTTGGTCCAATTTTGTATTCCTTCTTCTTTTTGCTTCTTGACCCCTCCGCCATGATGGTAGAATGTCAAAACAAGCATTGACAAACTCGCTGCTGTTCTTATTTATACAAGGCGGTTGCATTTTTCCGTCGTTTTGATATGTTTAAACAACATACCGCAAATTCCCGCAAACACAAAATGAAATTTGCAATTTAAAAAAACAAATTTAAAATAAAACAATCTCTACTAGGACTCGAACCTGGTTCATGTTCACATAATCGTAGTCAGAGAGACCTTACCGCTATACCACGAAGGCGGTTGACGACAGCTGCTGTTTTTTTACCATTATCCCACTCTAGTAACATCTGTATCAGTCACACCTATTGTGTCATACGTGATATACAGACTACAGAGGCGGCGGACCATGTTACTGTCACTGGTGTAAAAGAACTATAGTCCGATAGGAACTATAGTCCGGTTAACTCTTAAAAACCCTATCACAGAGATTGAAGTAAGGACTACTATTTCTAGAGAGAGGGGTCCACGGTAAGCTATTGACCTGGAAGCCATAGTCCGGAGTACAAAAACTAGCAACATTAAAGCAAGGACTGTTATTCCTAAGGAACGGGGTCCACAGTGAAGACCACTGACCCTATAAGCCATGGTCCGGAGGACCGCTCGTTTCTGTATCCCGGTTAGGGCTATTGTTCCTAGGACAGGGGTCCCTATGAACCATAATACCCCGGCTATATCTCCAGGTGGACTATATCTCCTTTCACAACCGGATTAATTGAAAAACATTACACTTTGTTTGTCATTGTATTCTGTCGGATGCTAAATAGATGATTTATTGTTTCATTTTTTAAATGGCAGACATGGCCATTTTAATACATCAAGTGCTCTCAATCTTTACAGCAACTCATTTGAATGTATTTCTTATGCTCCCATTAATAAAAAATACACGATATTGCACACATTTTGGCCCATCCGGCAGCAGAGATACAATAATTTGCACTCTTTTCTTTTTTTTAACTGGATTTAGAGGTCAAGATGATCTCTCAAACTTTCATAAAACCCATTGTAATGGATTGTAATGCTAGAATTAGTAAGAAATGGCATCTTGTTTGTCCTTTTGCCCATCCGGTACCAGAGTTACAAGAATTTGTACTTTCCAACATGGCGGCCATATTGGATTTTAGAGGTCAAGATGATTTCCCAACTTCATAAAACTGCTTTCAATGGATTTGTTATGCTAGATATAGTAGGAAATGACATCTTGTTGTCCTTTTAGCTCATTCATTGGCAGAGAATGAGGAATTTATGTTTTCAAAATGGCGGATGGCGGGCAATTTTATTTTCTGTCTGGTTTGTACACTTTCTTGGACTTCGATTTTGTGTGCACTTTTATATATTTTAAGCTGACCTTAAACTACTAGAAAATTGGCAAAAACCTTCTGTGTCAATTTTTTTGGGGTCATTTGCTATCTTTACTCTACATAAATTGTGACTTTGATGGCAAATTCCACTTTTTTCCAACCAAATTCACAGTCAAACCTGCCAGAAGATAATTTCTCACAACAATTGATGGAGGTGTGTCGTGGTGTTCTTCCCATGTCTCGCTGTACACCAGGAATCATCCCCATAGGCTTCCTTCCCAATTTTTTCTTCTATGTCTGCGACTACTCTTTACTAATCTTTGGAATGTTTCGGCAGAATTTTTTGAGACCAAATGCCATTCTTTTGCATTTGTATAGGCCATCGGGCGTAGCAAAAGGGCTGAATTTTCTTTGCAACCGGTCATAAGGGAACTTGTCCAATACCCCTTTAACAAATCATATTTTAACAAACACCTCATTTCTGAATGCGTGCAGTTTTATTGGATTCACCCTAAAGGGTGTTTGGTTTCACTTGATTCACCACATCAATGTCATCGTTTATGACATTTGTCTCCCCTGGGTTACATCAGAGAATATTTTTTCACACATCCCAATCCCTCTCAAATTCAAACAATAGGTTTGATCCTTGTTTCATGTTTTGGTGGTAACTTTCTAGGGCCCCCTGGGATCCTGGGTTATGCTGAAGAACTGTACTGGGAAAATTCCCAACTGGTGCATGACTTGGAACAACCTGACATGAAATTTATCCTTGATCAGGATGAATTGATTTTGGAAGGCCAGGGTGAAAAACTTTGTGATAGTTTTTCAACTATATTCGGTGCCCCATTATTGCTCAAGTGTATAGCCTGCAGGGAATCTTGTAGAAGCCCACATGATGGTCATAAAAATACTGATTTCCTGACTTGGTCTTTGGAAGGTTGGAAATCCTACCAATCTATTACGAACCCTCTAAATGGCTCATCAATGCTGGTATTGGTTTGACGGGAGCAGTAGGAATTTTTCTGATTGGGCTTGCCCCCATTTGACAGGTGTGGCAAGTCGTACAACTCAAACACAACCACATCGTTTTCTGAGTGAGGCCACCCAAAATGACCTCCTATTCTGTGTGTTTTTTCTCCCACCTATGTCCCGCCAGGTACATCAGGCTATGCCTATACTGTTCCCTATGGTATACCTTTGACACTACAATTTGATGCACCACCTTCCATTCTCATCTACAAGTGCAATCGGGTGTCCCGCCCATTTTCTCATTAGGGCAACCATTTTGCTTGTATAAAATACAGAAATTTGCTCGGATTCCTGTTGGCGTCCATGCCCTCGCCTCACCTTATTTACCTAAGTGCTGGAGGGTCATTTTGTAGCTCATTTACAGCTTGCCATGGCCTAAAGGGTCTTCTTTACATCCCTAACTCTATAATGCTCAGCGGCTGGATTTCATTGTTTAACCAGCTTGTCAGTTTTTGCTCAGGTGTTGGATTTTCAACTACTAGGGAATTCAGTCTCCCCTCAATAAGGAAGATACCTACAAATTCCTCCTAACTTGAGAGAAAATATCCCTACATTTGGGACCAAGTATCTCACGCTTTTCTCTATATGTATGAGTATTTTGACTCATCAACTGCTCACTGTTTTCCTGGGAGGCTTCTGTCGTTGAAACCTAGTTACTCGCACTGCGGGGACATTTATATTTCTCTCATCAATTTATCCATTGTACAGGCACCTGGGAACTTGGGATCTGTGAGTACTTTCCCCCCTGCCATAATTCCCTAACACATGAGACCGCTTTGCTGGGACCCCTTTGGTGACAGTTCCAGAAACCACGTCTATTTCAAATTCATTTGTTGTGAAGAGGGACACTAATACAATCCTACCTATCCCCTGAATCAATCAGCACTGAAGTTTCCTGTGACCCTCTCCACATCAATAGAGTCAATCTTCCAATATCAGAGTACTGTGGCACAGCACAGTGCCCCTCGCATGATTCTATGGCTTTGGATCTAAACTATCACATTAAAGGGACACAATCCCTCCAAAACAAAAGGCTTAATTCATTCCTACTTTTCTGTGTCAATTCCCTTTTGTGGAATTTCAGGTTTCTGACAGACGAATGACTTTGAACCTCAAAGTAACTGCACAACCTATTGGTTTGACTCACTTTTGTCCCTCTTTTTTGGGCGGGTAGCCATGCAGCCCCAACACAGTGACCTTGTATGTCCTGGCTTTTACCGTGATTGCATGTGAACTGAACTGTGATTTGGGTCCCATCCTGCTTTGGATAGCACCACTATTTTCTTTGCTCCCCGTTTCATGGGAACCTGACTGGGATTTCCCCTCCTGTGTGGCTCCCATGAGACGCTTTGTTAACCCGACTTTTGTTGTAATTGTTGTCACCTAGTAACTTCTTGGCTAGGCCTACTAGTATTAATCATTTATTTTTCAAAGCATAGTCATCGGTCTTTATGGCGGCTTCACGCACACTATCCATTTTTGTTCTCTCCAGATGTGTTTTGATATCTGATGTTATATTTTTTGAACTTTCAAAACCGCACTCTAAGTTGAACCAAAATTTTGCCAGACTTCTTTCAAGAATCCAGCGATTAAACATTTGCTTTTTATTAACACGTCAACTTCAAGGTGTGTCTGGTCACCTTTTTTCTGACAAGACAGGATCTTGTAGCAACAAGGTCCAAGATTCCTTTGGCCCTTTCAGCTATTGGCAATTTTTCTCAAAGTGTAAGAAGAATTGGTCTACTTCTTGTTCTTGAAATTTGAAACCAGAAGACGAATATTGTTTGCTGCATCAAAACCAGATTGCTTGGAAGAGTCTGAAGAGCTAGCCTGGGTTATTTCAATTTTTCTAACTCTAACTGATCAGCTCTGTTTCATCTCATTTTGCACTTTTGCCTTTTCCCAATTCTTTGTCTCTTGCAATTTTTTGTCTCATTTCATTTTGCATTTTCATTTCTAATTTCCTTTTCCTCTCTTTCTTTTTGCTGCATTTGCAATTTTTTCTTTTTCTAAATCATTTCTTTTTCCTTTGTTTCCATTTCATTTTTTCCATTCTATTTCTAATTCCTTTTGAATTTCAATCAAGTTCTTTCTACTGAATTCACCACTTTCACCTTGCTCCTGAAACTACCTGAATTCTTTCCAAATAGATTCATCCCGAACATCTTCCTGGACTAAAGTTTTACTCAGGTTGTTTTTTATAACCTGATTTCTCATAGCATGTTTACCTTCAAGTCCTAAACGCTTGGGCGGATTCATCGACTCATGCTTTTTCAGCTCATCACACTTCTCCCAAGTTATTTGTTCCATAACTCTTCTGGTTTAAACTCCATTGTAATTTTACTCTCTACACACCATTTTTAACTTTGCAACAACACTCAGTAGTACACTTTATGTGAACATTCTGACAATAAGGCTCAATTTATTTCAATTCAATTCCCGAAGACGACCCCCCCAATTTGTTAAGCCATCTCATAGAGGCAAAGGTCAAGAAATACCTTTCACAAAACAAATAAATGAGCCTTGTGTACATATGATCTGAATTTTTATATAATAACACATATTAATTATTTTTAAAATCAGCTTGATTCAAGAATTTGGTATGTCAAAACAATATGACATATAAGAAAAAGTACACAGCAATAATTAAAGATAATAATCACAATGTCCCAAGATTTAACAGGAGCGTTAACAGTTCAAACGAAATTGTCTCATAGTCGAAGATTCACGCAAATGACAGCAGCAATAATAGTCAAGGGTAACAATATCCATATGAATCTTCTTAGTCTGAAGGTAATTTTGTCCAGCAGTTCAGACGACTGGATTTTCCCTCGACGACATTAATATCTGCAGCAGCACCATCCATATCACCACCATTCGTCTGTCGTAATTTATGACCACTTTTAGGAACACCCAACTGAATCCGTTTTGAAATCTCAAAAATTGAAGCTCTCGAAGATGACCGCGGAAGCCCAAACTGTTTTTGATTTCAATCATAACAAGTTGACGCAGTTTCTAAATTTTCATAATGGGGATCCCATTCCCCCTCTTGTGCAACCTATCTAGCTGTAAACAACGGTTTGATCTTCTATAGCACCAATGAATGTCCCTTCTCCTCTTTTTTTTTTTGATCATAAACAAAGACATTTTTTCCGGGATAAATCTTTTCGCAAATAAAATCTATTTTCAATTTCACAAATGGAGGCTATATAACAGTAGGCAGCAAGTGAGTAACGTATATATGAATATTCATTTATGTGTCCGGGCAGGTTCCTCACTTGGGAGGCTTAGTTTATTTGATCTCACATGACAATCGGCCCCCTACCAGTGTGTGACCTATTAGGAGCACACGTCATTAATAACTTGGGAAAGAAAATATGGAGAGGAGAGTTCATTCAGCCTGCATCCCTTCTTCTTGAATCAGGATTTCAGCCCAGCAGGAACCAGAGCTGGGAACTAAAGCAAACTGGCAGGACGGACTCTTGTTGCTCACCTGCTTCAACAAAAATGAAATTGAAAATCATCACGGACGGACACTTTTTCATCATGGATGGACATTGTATTATTTTTTGTCAATGGTGTTTGGGTGTCTGTACTCAAATAACGCAGATTTCGATAAGTAATGAGATTTTAACATTTTTATTTCAATTTTAATCATTATTTTCATTACCCAGATCCCAAAATGAAGTTTGTTTTGGCGAAAATATGCAGAAAACTCCCCAAAGTAAAAAATAATTTGGTCAGGTAGTATGCATGTATACAAACTAGCATGATATTGATATTACTTTCCTAAGCTTTTAAGATGCTCATTACATCAATTGCTAGACTATAGCAATGTCCGTCTGTGATGTTGAAAATGTCCGTCCTGATAATTTTTTAGCAATCGTTCTCAAACATTAGAGCTGGTTTGAAATCCTATATCTTGACACAGAAGCCAACTATAAGTTACTATTTTATGGTTGAAGTTATTTGCTAGTGTGAAGTGGTTTCGATAGAAATGATAAAAGAGGACCAAAAAGTCAAAATTTTATCTCGTCGGTCCGTGATATTGAACATTTTGTGGATTCTTATTTTAGTAGGAAGCCATGGCAACCACATTTTATTAAGTTTCAACACCCTTCACAATGAAGAAGAAGAAGGAAAAACAAAACAATTCACTTCACCTCAACTTTTATTTTTATAGGCTTTCAAAATTTGTCAAATGTCCGTCCGTGATAATAAACCGATCAGACTCACCTGCATTATCAATGTGGTGCTCACATGAGCAGCAGAGGTGTAATTTTCATTCTCATCATCATTCTCTAAGAAATAACGAAGCAAACCAAATTGGCGAAGTCATTTTAGTTATCAGTGATTTCTCGTTAATAAAAATCGGTTTTCGCGCGCTTTGAGTGAAAGTTTATAACCCCGATGTCAGTTGTCACGGACCATTTCCGGTCAGCTAATAAGTACCGTTAATAAGCTTTCCGGACCAACAAACGTCGGAACTAAGCGCTAATGCCGACTACAATGCTCGTTCTCACTGCCACTTTATTTCCGATACAAATACCGAACAAATTTAAATCCGGTGACTTATGTCCAACATTATGGACACGACTAATTTCAACCTTCTACCTCTCTAAAAAGGAAGATACTTTCACGGTCGCTTGGAAAATGGTCTCAAAATAAGTCAATTCTTAAATGAGTTTGATACTTTCCTTAATGAGATTGCTCTTGTTCCCGCTAAAACGATACTGCTGGGTGATTTCAACGTGCATGTCGACCTCCCCGCAAAAAAAAAAAAAAAAAAAAAAAAATCGGTTTTCGCGCGCTTTGAGTGAAAGTTTATAACCCCGATGTCAGTTGTCACGGACCATTTCCGGTCAGCTAATAAGTACCGTTAATAAGCTTTCCGGACCAACAAACGTCGGAACTAAGCGCTAATGCCGACTACAATGCTCGTTCTCACTGCCACTTTATTTCCGATACAAATACCGAACAAATTTAAATCCGGTGACTTATGTCCAACATTATGGACACGACTAATTTCAACCTTCTACCTCTCTAAAAAGGAAGATAGTTTCACGGTCGCTTGGATTTACTATAGTTCTTGGTGTACTAAATTATTCCACGTTTTGTACCCAACACACACTGGCCCGAGGGCTTGCTTCTACTATCCAAACTGCTGGACCGGTTAAACTCAAAAGTTGTAATTAGATGTTTTTGGTGATAATGTTTCCATGTGAAGGAGAATACATCACCAAAAAATTCAGACCATGATTGGGTTACCCACCTTTAAATTAATTTGGCCGTATTTTCTCTTATTTTCTCTTAATTTGGCCGTATTTTTCTCTTTCTCTATTTTCTCATACTGCAAATTTTGTTTTGCTATTTTATTAATTTTGTCTTATTTAGCCTGGGTAGATCATCCAGTGCTCAGACACTGCTTTCCATGATGCCCAGGGATCCAGGACGATTTGTGACAGCCAGGGGTTACCACCCTACTCTCATCAAAGGTGGCTGGAATGATTCTCCATGGGACCGACGGCTTAACGTCCCCTACGAAGGTTCGTTTGCCCAAGTCCAAATGAACCACGGAGAGAGCGGAATTCTAGTTTTAATCAATAGTTCTTGCACAGCACTGCAATTAAAGGTTTGTTGACACAAGAAAATGTACCGTGGGACCACAGACTTCAATATAACACAAGACGGCGAACGCCAGCGCAAAAGCCGTAACCATCTTTTGCCGCAGTGCGTACTTATTTCCATAGCGTGGTGTACCAATTTATTCATAATTATATTCCCTGATTTCCATAATCTGGTGTACCAATCTATTCATATATTCACGTATTTGCATAGAACGATGCACCGTTTCCAAGCCAACAGGTTACGGCGCTTCCGCGTGCTCGAATTTCGAATGGATGACCGTAATGCATATTTATAATTTTCAAGACACGGTTACGACGGCATCTCCCTTTATTAGCTATTGATATAGCTAATCAGTTCAACTTAGACCAGATGGTGAAAGACCCAGAAGATAAAATAGAATACTTGACCTTTTCTTCACGTCACCAGCTCTACTATTATACCTGGAGTAAGTAATCACGATGCGTGGTATTGCAATGAGCCAATGTACAACAAACACAAACAAACACAAACCAAGAAAGTTATACCAGTACCAGAAAGCTAACTTGAGTGGCTTGAAGGAGAGTGTCACCAAACTCAGCCAACGGATTGTTTCCAACACAGATACTACTGTGGAACATGATTGAGTTGAATTCCGTGATGGGGTATTCCAGTGTATGGATTCAAACATCCCTTCAAAACTGTCACGTAAAAGGAACGAAACCCCCTCAATAACGCAGAACATCAAGCGCCAGAATCATGTTCAAATTCATGCTTTATGTTTTTAAATGCCTTGCTGGCATCGGACCAGCGTACTTATCATCTTGCCTGGAATTGTACAGTCCTATTCGTGAGGGCCTTCGATCTGCCTTAGATAGCACGCGATTGAATGTGCCAATCATCCGAAGCTGGACATTTAAATCTGCTGCCGACAAGTCATTTACATACAATGCGCCAAAAGTCTGGAACAATCTCCCATCTTCTGTGCGTAGTGCTCAAACATTGTCTGTTTTCAAAAAGAGACTCAAATCTCATCTGTTTCCACAAATGTAATGCTTGCCTCTGTATTTTCTCATTGTTGGTCAATTGTATTTTGTTTCTAGTTAAGCATTTCTTATGTGTTTTCGCGCTGTGATCTTTGGAAATGGCGCGTTACAAAAGCCATGTATGTATGTATGTATGTATGTATGTATGTATGTAAGGAAACAAAGGGCTTTCAACCAAGCTAGAACTACTGGCAGAGATGATGACTTACAAAAATGCGGGCAAAAATGTCATTCAATAAGGAAGCAAACTCAGAAAGCCTCGAGGCGTTCGTACTGGAAATGGATACGCTCTAGATGTGTTGCAATATTTAGCAATGTATTCTAACCTTTCTATCACAACAGGATACTCCCAAAATTACAAAAGTAATCACTATTATATAGAAGAAAGACCTGGCAACTTTATGCCCTGCCATGGTTTTAAAACAAATTAAATTATTTTTTGACTATAATATCAAATAAAATTCAATATATAGATTCCCCAATTAAAGGGGGATGGCCCGATTTAAGGATATGAAGTTTTCATCTTGATAGATTGGCCTTCACTCCAAAACCACATCTGTAAGGTTTCGCGTCGATATTTCAATCCGTTTTGATGCGAGAGCTAAAACGTGATTTTGTAAGCCCCATAGAGTACTGTGTAAAATTAATATTGGTCGACCAAAATGGGGCACATTTTCGCTCATAACTTCCAAACCAAACATCCTTTGGCCCTAAGATTTAGCAGGGTAAATGAGAAAAATAGTAGCTTTCTTCTGATACCAAAATGTTGACCACCTCCGGTAAAATCTGGGGCTTCTGGGGACGAGGCTATTAGCGATCGGGCCATGGACCTTTAATTTCACGCTTGTGTAATTCATTTTAGTAAAAAGAGACAATTGGAATTAGTCCTGAAAAATCGGCGTCGCAGAAACACGAAACTGATTTTAATTTTTTGTAACTGATATTCAATTTTGTGTCATTTTATTTAAAATTTGTTTTACTGAAATTCGTTAAATCCGTTGGCAATTTCGTCCCGCGCGGCGATGACCACTGAATCGTTAAAGCTATTTAGGTTTTTAAGAATCTTATTTTTATATTCGTCAGATGTGTATAAAATGGAATAAAGGGTAGCGTTGTGACATTTTGGTCATTTGCACTTTTGACACATGAGATACAACATGGCTGGTCCCAGAGGATGGTATATCAGAGTATTGGATGCAAATAGAAATCGAATTATCGATGCTTTTGAAAATGATGGCGGTAAACTATCTCACTGTGGCAGAAACTCTTGAAGTCAAACGCCAGACTGCCTGAAGTGTGGTCCCAACTTCCTTTAGAGATGGCATAAGACATGCTCAATGGCACACTTGAGGAAGTCACTTAGGAAAATCCACTCTTAAAGGTGCATTTCGTGATTCCAGCACCTTCTGCTTCATTCATTGTTCATTAGGTATCCTTGAGAAAAAGCTTAATCACAAAATTAAGGACTTATGGACTTATTCACCACTCAATAACTTAGAACACCACCACCCGTCATTCATTCAAAGATTTAAAGAATTCTTCAGCAGATAGCCGAAATTTATGCTCACATCTTTCCTGAAGGTGATCGTATATGTTTTATATATGGCAATGCAAGACCACATGTCAATGCTGGAACGTATACCACCCTACTCCCCATGCGTCACCTCAACTGGATTAAGGATCCTTAATCCAGTTGAGGTGACGCATTCTTGTCTGAAAATTGGAATCAAGAGGATGTTGGGTCAACCGGAGTGGAAAGAAAGAGTTACACCGACGACAGAGGGTTGATCATACGGGTTGGTACATTTACTGCACCCACTTGCCTGCTCCCGTTTGAATTCAGCAGCCTTGACGGAATAAAGTGCACGTGATACTGTACTTTATTCCGTCAAGGCTGCTGAATTCAACTGGGAGCAAATAAAGTGGGTGCAGTAAATGTACCAACCCTGATCATACAGCGTTGGCGAGCCCGATTGCTGGTATAAATGCAGCAGAACAGAACATCGATGAAATTACACCAGAAAAATGACAACGATGGTTTAACCATTCCCAGATCTACGTAGCAAGATATCTAGCTAGGATATTGAAGACTGAAGAACTCTATCTCTTAAACAAGAACAAAATTAAAATATTATATAAATGGGAACACTATGGATTTCGAGGTACTGATAAAGATGGTTCACTGATAACATAACAGAAATCCATACGAGTATTTTTATTACAACTCCTGTAAATGTCATTGTAAAGAAGTATTATATGATGTTCCTCAGTGTTCAATTTTAGGCCACTTTTCATTCTGTATGTAAATGATATCATAAATACTACTGGTAACCCTTCACTTTGTTTCACTTTGTTTAATTTGTTGATGAGACTACCATAATTAATTTACATAATGATATTACATCGAAATCTGTTCTTGGGCTTTGAAAATGTTAACAATTGGTCAAAGGCAAACAAGCTATCAGTAAATTCAAGCAAGACAAATTACATGTAGAAATTATTTCAGAAAGACAAAAAATTGAAACAAAAAATTTACATCGAGTGATTTACAGACTTTATACGCAAGCTGAACATCCAATTCCCTCCAATAAGATACTTAACTTATAACAGTCGCGTCCTCAAATTTACTCCTGAAAAACATACTTCCCCACACTGTTAAAAAAGTTTCCGTAAATTTACGGAAATTTCTGGCAGCAGTATTTCCAGTCATTTTTAGGGTAAATTTACAGAAATTTCTGTCAATTAACGGAAATTTGACAGTAATTTTACAGAAATTTGTCTCATATTATGGAAAAAATGTGTATTTTAACAGAATTTTTCCGTAATTTGAAATTACGGAACCAAAAAAAAAATTCCGGAAATATTGCTGCCAGAAATTTTTGAAATATTTCCGTAAATTAACATTTTTTATGTTTTTTGTTTTTTATTTTTATTGTTTTTGTAAAACAGATTTTCCGTAAATTTACGGAAAATCTGTTTTCTTAATTTACGGAAATTTTTAACAGTGCAGTGTTTGCGTGCTTTGCATTTTTCATAACCCAATAGAATTCCTTGTAGCCCAAATGTCCGAGTTTGGGGAAATTTCATCCTTTACGTATTAACACACGCAGATAGTATGGTGATTGGTTGAAAATGGCGGCCAATGTACTGTAAATTGAGTTTTAGAGTCTAAATGCCGATCTAAACACCTATTTCTCCATATCTAAACATGTTTAATTTCTAAGCACTTCTGAATCAATTTCTTCCACAGAGTACATTATGTATTCTATGCACGGACCGCGTAAGCTAGTGTATGTGGGGGTTTGTGGTAGAATCTAATGTATTCAGCAATTAAATATGTTTAGAAAGCTAATCATACTTTCCAAACCCCTAATTTACAGTGTGGTGAGGCCATAAGGTGTCACAACTTTTGTAAAGCCACTCGCACTTCCCTTCATTGGTTATAGCGTTCACTAAACAAGACTATTACATAAGGGGAATAAAGGGGGACTTGATAAATATACTGCGCGGTAGCCGAATATTTAGTGATAATAAATGTTGTTGTTGTTTTAATTGAGTCAAGCATCTTAATAGGGCAGGTTTGAATCTGGATGACGAAAGATAAGAAACGTGTGTTTAGGGTGGAAACAGGGTGTTAGTATGGGTAATATAAAAACAATGGATCAGAACAAAGTTGTCTTCTAGTCCTCATACAAAAGATATCCAGAAAAGTTAGTGTATCCAGCCTCGTTATCCTGATAATCAACTTCCATATTGGAATTATCATTCATTCTTATCCAAACTTGATCTCCAATTCCCAGTGCAATAACGGCGCTGCCGCTAATTTCATCATCTTTGTTGTCGTCATGATCACGCATCGAACCAATGGTTGCTTGGTTATTTTTCATCAAAATGACATCTGTGTTGATTGAAGAGTGCTCAGTGTTAATGTTAAACATGAAGATATATACACCTGGAACTCGGCAAGTGAATTTACTTGTACCTGTATTGAAGTCATTACCGATGCCCGTAATCAACGTATCAAAGGTGACGACATCTCCTTCGTTACCAGTTTGTGCAGATGTCTTGATTGCCGTGAAAGCTGATCGCCTACTCACCGCGTTCTTCCCCGGTTCCCCTTTGTTACCCGGAAATCCACTTTCTCCTTTAGCGCCAGGCAAACCTCGTTCTCCAGGCGATCCTAAACCCAAAGGACCTACAGGACCAATCTTTCCTGGCAAGCCTCTTAAGCCGGGGTCACCGCGGTCTCCTTTTTCTCCAGATTCTCCGCGTTCTCCAGGTTCACCGATGGTTCCCGGTTGTCCTCTTTTCCGGCATCCCGCGGGTCTCCCTTTGCACCGGTGCTCCGGCGTCCGTTTGTTCCATGCACCAGGTACTCCTGGGATTCCTGGATTGCCTTGAGACCTACGGTCTCTTGGCACATGAGTTTTTGCATGAAGCGGTGTGGGGTCCTGGGTGTTCTGAGATGATAACCCTCCAGATGGTCAGCTTCAAACAGGCATAACAGTGACCAAAACATCGTGGTTGGTGAGACATTGAAATCTCTCTGTATTAAAACACTCGAAAACATGAATTGTGTTTTTAAAAACTAATCGTAATTGGTCCCCTTCCTGGCGGTTGATGGGGGAAAATCAGATTTGAATCTATCGCGTCAACACTCAACAAGCAAAATTGCCATACTAAAGCGAAGAAGTAGAACGTTGAAGACTGCGCTCACAACGATTTTTGGCTCATAAACCGGCCGGAAAGGGCCATTACGAACGCGATCTATGGTGTTTTATAAAAGGGTTCTAATTTTGATATTCTTGCTAAAATGATTATTCCCCACAAATTTGTTGAACAATTTAATATGGACAACAAGTTTAAGCACACTTGGCAGTGTGACGGCTTCGATGCAGACATTGGATCAGAAACGTAAATGTCAAATAGTTTGACAAACCGTAGTAAACGGCCATTTCCGTCCACTCTGCTGAATAAATTCCACCGGAGTCAATTTTATTATAAAATCGTTCTGTTTACTCTTAATGGGGTCGCGATGTGTCTTTATGATTTCAGGTGGAGGGATGATATATAAGCTTTAACCACCATGCAAAAGTATCCATTTTAAAAATCAGAGTGCGCACATTTTTCCAAATGTCTTCTCTTGTATTGCATCGATGTCTTCAAAGAGATCCTTAACCTTTCCACAATGCAGAAGTTTTTACCTCTGTTCTAATTTTACCACCTTATAGGGAGGGCAAACCCTAATATCCCTTT
This sequence comes from Ophioderma brevispina, assembly GCA_023653785.1. Classification (NCBI taxonomy): domain Eukaryota; kingdom Metazoa; phylum Echinodermata; class Ophiuroidea; order Amphilepidida; family Ophiodermatidae; genus Ophioderma; species Ophioderma brevispina. The sequence goes on from JAMKCH010029434.1 coordinate 14,471, forward strand.
GCAAACTGACATCTCATGCTATAAAAAAAACGTGCCCTATCTGGGTAGCTTCTAGGGACCCATAAAGTAACATTCACTAGGGTGGACACGTTTTTCAATCAGCTGCACTGGGGTGTTAACGAGGGGTCAATTTACTTGGGGGTCAAATTTAAACTGCTCAAATCTAATGTAATATAGCTCAATTATTCCTTAGGTACCAAGAGTAAAAAGTCAATTTGATCATATGCGTGTGGTAGCTTCCTTGCCAACGATATTTGGGAAAAATAGCTAAGGGTCATTTTTTTTATTCAAGAAAGGTCAACATTTTGGAATACCAAAGTTCTTTGTAAAAAATATTTAAAAAAAATATTTAATTATACTGATTCAAATAATTCCTTTTATTTTGCATAGGGTTGGGTCCCTTTAATGGGAGGGTTGTAATGTCCCCATCCCCATAGAGTCCTACAGGGAAATTTTGAACCCTTCCAGTATAACATAAGATGAAGCCAAAAATGAAAAGCACTTTCATATTTGGAATCAGTATCATTAACATTTCTAAAAAATATTTTTACAAAGAAATCTGGGTTATTACAAACCTTGACCTTTCTTGATCACAAGTTACCTTTTAAGCCTATTTTCCAATATCTTGGACAGGAAAGCACCGCACGCATGTGACCCAATTGACTTTTTTACTCCGTATACCTAGGCATAATTTTGAGCTACATTACATACATTTAAGCAGTTTTAAACATTGACCCCCATAGTAACTTTACCCCTCCTCTTGTAGGTTCCGTGCAGCAATTTTATTTCGGTGTCCCTCCTCGGGGGGGTTTACATGTGATCCATCTAAACTATTTGACATGCATACAGTTTTCTGGCATTGCGATGCAGGTTGACCTTAGCCTGCCCCCTATTAATATTTTCCCCACCTTTCCAAGGTTGTACCTACAAGTTCCGATTCAGCATCAAGCACCCTCAAACTATAGAAAATACATCTTCAACCTTCCTTCCCAAAAACTTCGAGAATATGATTCCTCATTTATAACCCTACTATGAATACAGACTGTTCATTAGCCTTGAACTTTCTATTTCTCATCTTTGTTGTCGTTATGATCAGCATCGAACCAATGGATTGCTTGGTTATGTTTCATCAAAACAGACATCTGTTGTGTTGATTGAAGAGTGCTCAGTGTTAATGTTAAACATGAAGATAATACAACCTGGAATCGGCAACAAGTGAAAGTGATTTACTTGTACCTGTATTGAAGTCATTACCGATGCCCGTAATCAACGTATCAAAGGTGACGACCATCTCATTCGTTACCAGTTTGTGCAGATGTAATGATTCCGTGTGAAAGCTGATTCGCCTACTCATCCGCGTTCTTCCCCGGTCCCCGTGTTACCCGGAAATCAACTTCTCCTTTAGCGCCAGGCAAACCGCGTTCGCCAGGCGATCTAAACACCCCCCCACCCCAAGGACCTACAGGCAGGACCAATCTTTCCTGGCAAGCCTATTAAGCCGGGGGGTCACCGCGGTCTCCTTTTTCTCCAGATTCTCCGCGTTCTCCAGGTTCACCGATTGTTCCCGGTTGTCCTCTATTTCCGGCAAATTCCGGGGTCCCTTTGCACGAGTGCTCCCGGCTTCCGTTGTTCCATGCGATTTCCAGGTACTCATGGGATTCTGGATTAACTTGAGGACCACAGGTCTTTGGAAGCATGAGTGCATGAAGCGGTGGTGGGGTCCGGGGTGGGGTGTTCGTAGATGATACCTCCAAGATGGTCAAAGCTGTCAAAAGCAGGCATAACAGTGACAAAAACATCGTGGTTGGTTGTAAAATTTCGATAAACATGAATTGTGTTGTTTAAACCTTAATCGTAATGGTCTCAACCTTCCAGAGGTGTGTGATGGGAAATATTAAAGGGTGAATGCGATGTCAACACGCAACAAGCAAAAAATTGCCAAATACTAAAGCGAAGAAGTAGAACGTTGAAGACTGCGCTTCATCAACGATTTGGCTCATAAAACGGCCGGAAAGCGGACAATTACGAACGCGATCTATGGTGTTATTAAAAAGTTTCTACATTTGATTCGTGCTAAACTGATTATTCCCAAAAATTGTGACAATTTAATATGGACACAAGTTAACACACTGGGCCAGTGTGACGGCTTCGATGCAGACATTGGCCATCAGAAACCGTAAATGTCAAATAGTTTGCAAAGGTAATTAACGCCATTCGTCCTCTGCTGAATAAAAGTCGCCGGAGTCATTTTATTATAAAATGTTCTGTTTACTCATTAATGGCGCTGTGATTGCGTCTTTATTGATTTTCAGGTAGAGGGTTACATTGTAGATAAGCTTTACAACCATGCAAAAGTATCATTTTAAAAATCATGATGGCCGCCACTATTTTCAATGTTATCTTTTTGATTTATGGCATCGATTTCTCAAAAAGACCTTAACTTTCCACATGCAGAAAGGTTGACCCCTGTCTAATGTACCACCTTATTCCCCAATTTTCCAGCGGTTTGGCCTACAAGTTCGATTAGCACCCTTCAAACTACTAGAAAAAAGACATATTCAAAACACCTTCTTCCCAAAAACTTCGAGAATAGGATTCTCATTTATAACCCTACGAGATACATGATGTCATTAGCATTGAACTTCTATTCTCCACTCATTGTATTGGTATTTGGACATTTTTTTCAATTATCTTAAATTTGTTTACAGGTTTGAAATCAATGCTTTAGAATTGAAGGGGCTTACCCTTCATAGAGGATGAGAAATATAAATAAATAAATTGAAGGGGGGCTACCATTTTCAGAGGAAAGATTCAAAAAATTGTACACTCCCTGGAGGTTTGTTTGTGAACAAGGAGCCAGGGAGCGCTACTAGTCTAGATATAAAAAACCACAAATTACCTATGTGGTTAGGTGCAGTGGTTGTCGCTAGTCAGGCGGCCCAGCCTTGTTCAAATTGCTTTGTTAGTTTAATCTTCCTTGTATAAAACTCCTATCTCATTCTTGTAACTGCGAGAAAAAGAAAAAGACTGCATGATTTGAACAAGGCGCTTGCCTGAGTTGAATGCATGGAAACACAGGCCTGGTGAATTGGAGACCTCAAATAGATGATTGAGTTTCGTCTTCGTATTGTTTTCTTTAGTTTTGGGGGATGGGGGGAATATGAACTCCATCACAACATGATTTAGCCTAATATGAGTCTGTGACATATTTGCATGAGACGTGTGACCAGTATGAATATGAGTAGGCTTAATGTCATGAACGAATTCTTACTGTCATATAAAGCGTAAATCACTTATAATCCGTTAAAGGCTGACTCAGGAGATTTCCCGAGGAGGGCGGCCCTCAATTTAAACAAATCGGGTATTTTTCAGTATTTTGGACAGGACGTGACCCCCCCCATTATGTCGTCATTAAATCCAAGCGCTCAGAAGAAACCCAAGGTTCGAAACCCTTATAAATAAATTGACTCTTACGGCTACTATATGCGTCCGTTGGCTTTCCTACTGATTTAATGAATGTCAAAGTTGAGTGTTTTTTCAAACAGGATGATTTTCCCAGAATACAAGATTCTTGCGAACACGATTTTATTATCATGTTCCCTAATATGGCGGATTAAAAGAGTAGGCGATCGATAACTTGTTATGCACTCCAGAAGGAATACAGCACAGGAACGCCAGAATTACGATTCAATGGTATGGGTTCGTGGGGGGTTACCCTGTATTCAGAACACTACTATCAGAAGACCCATAACTCAAAAACCCGTACTTCAGAAGGTCCGCTATTGAATTCTGAATAGTGGGATGGATTTCCTATTAAATGACCCATTATTCAGAAGACCGCTACTCAGAAAACCCGGTACTCAGAAGGCCGTTAGTCAGAATATTTTTCTGAATGGCGGCGACCTTCACATTAACGAACCCTTTTTGCCAAGGACACACTCTACTCAGAAAACCCGGTAATCAGAAGACCCACTACTCAGAAAACCCACTAATCAGAAGGCCCATTATTCAGAATTTTCTGAATAGCGGGCCTTCTGAGTAACGGGCTTTCTGAATAGCGAGTCCTTTTAAATTTTTTATCAAAAGGGCCCACTATTCAGAATTTTCGGAGTAGCGGGCTTTCTGAGTAACGGGTTTTCTGAGTAGCGGGTCCTTTTTGCCATTTTATTTAAAAAGTCCAAAGTCAGAATTTTCTGGGTAAAAGACTTAAAAGCAGCCTTGCTTTATAATAACACCAGCTTTATTAGTTTTGTTTTCTTTGTTTTAGTTTTCCTTTTGTTTTGGATCGTTTTTATTGCGATTTTAAGAAGGTCCAATAATTTTATTTTGCGAGTTATTTTCGTCTCTTCCTCCCTCCTCGTTCCACCTTTCTCTTTACAATGTTTCTCTTTATTTTCACATGCGATATAAAAAAAATGATCCCCCCTGGGCCTTAGCACGGCGCCCATGCAACCTCCCCCCCCACCCCACCACCACCACCACCACCGCCAACCCACTCCAGGGCCTTAGGCCGGCGGCCATGCAAAACCGTAAATGAAAATGGTCTCAGAAATCTATTTCATACCATAGTTATTAGATTTTTGCACGGTTGTGTTAATAATTTTCTAGTAAACCATACCTGAGAATGGTAATGCTCGAAAGTGCGTATTTGTCATAAAAAGGGATTTTGTAATTAGAATCGGAATACCTGATTGTAATTTAACGGAGGAATTGGAAACGCAATTTTTGTCCGTTTATTGTGAAGCTGATTGAACCACAACCCGATAAACTATGTATAATAGTTTTTCTCTGGCACATGGTTTTTTTCTTGATAACAGTTTTTCTCTTGATAAACATTGTTTTGTCTCGAAAAACATAGTTTATCAAGAGAAAAACAGTTTTTCATTTTGAAAAATACGGTTTATCAAATTGATAAGCATAGTTTCAAAAAATTATTTTTATCTATAGATAAACTTAGCTTTTCTAGATAAATTTCGTTTCCCCCTTATAAACTCATAAATAAGCAGTTTTGTTTGAAAAAAAAATATGTATTTCCCTTGATAAATTTTAGTTTATCTAGCCGTAAACTTAGTTTTTCTATAAACTTATTTTTTCAAAATAAACTTAGTTTTATAGATAAACTCGGGATTTCTATTGAAAAAAACGTGTTTATCAAAAAAAAATTCTAGAGGGGTGAGGGGGTTATCTATAAAAAAAACTTAGTTTATCGATAGAAAAACCGCCTTTATCTAAAAAAATAATATAGAGTTTATCAGAAGAAAAACAGAAAAACTATG
>JAMKCH010029435.1:0-17461 GCA_023653785.1 Ophioderma brevispina
GGTAGTGCAGCCGTCTGCATTCTCAAATCTTGTGCATTTGTTTACAAATTTTCAGAGTTACTTGATGCGACACTTAATTTTGCAAACCCGTGCAATATGTTAAATCTATACCGTTTTAGCGTAGGCCTCTTAGGGTATTGGGTCAGACCCGATTGCAGGAACACATAGGGGTTAGGGTAGGCATCCGACACACTTGTGCATTAGCTTATTAATCTCATTTCTGAATCTATTATCAAATTACCTTTAAGAGGACAAGCCTCGATAAGAGTTAAGGTAGGCACCTGACAAGAGTGTAATGCGTTGCTTAATGCAATTTGTTTGTATCAGCATTAGGTCGGTTCACATATGTGTTTATTGAATGCCCATTTTGTTATTCTGTTATCACTAAATGTGGCTTGGTTGTGCAATGGCATGTGGTTAAGCTTCATAAATGACCCCAGGTCGTGGCGAGCAAGCGCCCATTCCGCATTTTTTGTAACGGCTCCTTCCTTGATAAATGTAGTGCCGCAATAAGTGCGTGTGCCATGCCCAATAGTTTATCACCCAGATGGCTCACATTTATAAACTGCCCTAGGACATATTTAAACCAACGGTTTACTTATATCCAAATGGCTGCATGATTTCACATTCGTGAGCGGATGTTGGATGATGTACTTGCAGTTGCCGTAACCAGACCATTGCAAATGTGGGGGAGGGGGGGGGGGGGTTGATTTGAAAGGGTACCGAGCGGGGGGGGGGGGGGGGCACTTGTATGCAAGGTGGAGATGATGCTGGGAACATGAACTTACAAAATGCAACCCTAAACAAGTTTTCCAATGACTAAAAAACATACCCTAAAAAGTATTTGGTTGGTTGTTGCTACCATAAAGAGGTAGGTTTTGTCAGTTTTTGCTACCCATAACAAGTAAGCAGTATATGTCCTTAAGATACCCTTTATTGTCTTGCTTTCTTTACAATAATCAATCAATTTGATCCGCTTAATTTGCATATTAGATTAACCGTAAAAGCGTACCATCAGATTTTCAGGCGTTGTAGAGATCAACGTGTCGGTACACATCGATTAATCGTAAAAGGCTACACTGTAAATGTCAACGCCTACTTTAAACGCGTTGTGGTGTTAATCAGGTGTTAATTTCCAACACGCTTCACTCTGTAGTGTTAAAAGAAGCGTAGTATTAATACTGTCACCGTTACTAACACGTTGTTGGTGATGTCTTCATGTAATACTATGTCGGTGCGTTTAAAAATGGTAAGGATATAGCCTTTAACATTACAACTTTAACACCAGTGTTTATGAGAGCCGCCAAAATACGTATTTTTTATCACTTCGGAATTAACACTATAGTGTTAATACGAGTCACGTGATGTTGAATTCGCGGCTTTGATTTTTCGATCGGCCTCCAGAAGCCAGACGACTCTTTTCTGCATATAGCGGTGAATGATGATGAAACAGTCACGCAACTAGTACAGTACATGATTCTCCTATTATCTTGCACGAAGACCTACTTGTGTATTAAAAACATAACAAATAAGTTGTGATATTTGAGGTTGCAAAGTTGGCTAAAGATTATGCCTGGAAAACTTAGTATCCGAAAGGTGTGTTATTCTGATGTTCGTTTAACCGTAGGTGTGATATTTCTGAAGGTTCCTTTATCCGAAGGTTCGTTGAACCGAAAATTGAATGAGGTTCGGTTGATCCGAAAAAATGCCCCACCCAAGCTTAAACCAATCTTCATAATTCGGATCAAGGGAACTGTATTTATTTTTCCGGAGAAAAAAGCCTTCGAAAAAATGGAAACTTCAGATGAACGAACCTTCGAACATAGCGATCCTTTGGATAAATGGAACCTTCGGATAAATGCTTATACCCTGGCTTAGACCGTACGTGCTCTCATTGAAAAACATTAAAAAACTCAAAGCGGTTCCGGGAGTGTTTCTTAATCAACATTTTCTATTTTTCACTATTGTAGGCGACACTTACACTCTCAGGAAGAGTGATTTTATGACAATGAAAGGGCGAATGACGAATGATTTGGAATTTGGGGGTACATTAAAGGTAAGGGAAGCTAACAATGTTGTTGTTTTATGGAAAATATGTGTTGTAATACCCCCTGGTGTGGTAATAGGAGAGGCCATCCCCCTTTTTAAAGTGCATGATTTGGGGCCCAAAAAAATCGGCGATTTTGGGCCATAATGGGTTTTAAATATAAAATTGAATATTTTCCCCCTAATTTCACTTTGCCCCCTCCATCCCCAGAAAAAGCAGTGGTGGCATGGGGGGGGGATTTTCCCTTCTAAATTCCCACTTTTTTCACAAAATTTCCCCCCCCCCAGTTTTTTTGCCTCCCGGCAGGAGAAAAATTACAGATTTTTGGGCAAATATATCACGATTTGGGCAAAAATCGCCAAATTTGGAACATAATATCCGCTATTTGGGGCCAAAAATTGGAAGTGTTTCCGCCGAACTTCACTTTTCCCCAAAAAAAATTTCACTCCCCCCCCCCCAGAATGAATTCTGGTGGGTGCCACCACTGAAAATTAAGCTGCCACATCTTATTTTTTCTCTCAAAGCCTTTTTGTATTATTATTTATTCTAATAGACAGTGGGTCAACAATAATGCTGTGTAGTTCCACGCAATGCTTGAAATTAGCAGGGCTTAGGGAAAATTTACCCCTGCTAAAAGGCAAAATGCCCCTGGTTCTGAAACAAACTCTGTACATTTGTAAACCATGGGCAATAAAATGTTAAAAACACCAAAAATTGCTCCTGGATCTGAAATCCTTATTTCAAGCCCGGTTCCACAGTTTCTTGCTTCTCAGGTCATGCGATTCAGCATTTTGGAGGTGACATGATGTTAGCGTCTTTATAAGAAACTGTTTATACTCCCTATTATTAAATAGGAAATTCTCTGTTTTCGGTGTAGTGTAACAACTTATTACTACATGCAGTATGAATTTCATTTAGGTTGCAAAGATTTTGATCCTCCTCTTTTTAAGGTTTAATGAGGGAGTTTCATATTCAATGTTTAACTTTTCCGTTAACATTTTCGTCACTCCAAAACAACAAAATAAAAAAGTTTTATTACTTTTAAGGAACAGTCATCCCTTTGGACTATTTTAAAATGCTGAACATGCCTTAACATCTTAATTGAATAAAAGCCATTTACATTTCCAGTTATACAGTTTTACCAGCGAGCAGCTTGTAATTAGCTGCTGTTCTCAATTAAAGACCTCTTGACATATTGGATTTGAATGGTTGCCAAATCAGACTTAGCGACTACTTAGTTACTCAATAATTCCCTACTGCATGTATATTTTATCGCTCTTCAAATCCAACATTGCTACTTTTGGCCCTATGCCAGTTTTGCAGTGAATTCCATGTCTTCATCATAAGTACATGTTTCTTTATTTCCTCATCAGATCACGTACGGTTCAAGGTCAACACGGAGAGAAACACCCAAGCTTGTGATCATGCAGATGGATGTCTGTCTGTCTATAGTGTACACATGGGACGGAAAAAATTGATTATCCAGCCTACCGACTAAACCGAATAGTCCAATGAACTTTAACATACGGCAAAATTGATAGAACAGAGGTCGTTGTACTGTTGACATTGTATTTGAATATTACCCCTAACCCGTCCGAGTATCGGCAATCATGATCTTTCCATAGCCGATTAGTGCTGATCAGATGTTTAGCTATAGGAAGGGTTTGATGTTGCTGCTTGTTGCTAACTACTTGTTGGGTGTTTTTCCTTTGAGATATTCATTGTTGATACATGTATAACTGCTGGTCTGACCCTCCGTGGGAGATTGAAATTTTAGACTGCTGCTTACTGTGGGTGTGGCATTTATCCCTCAGGAGATCGCTCAAAGTGGATTGCTGTAACTGCCGGTCGGACGCGTAATCCTTTTAGAGGAGAATTGACAATTACTGCCAGTCGGACATTACCTCCGTGTAATCGCCGGAAAAATGCTGATAATTGCCGGTCTGACATGACATACCCTCTGGGAGATCAAACATTTTAGACGGCTTATTACTGCTGGTCGGACATTTCCCTATCAAGAGGGCGCCAAATATGGATTGCTTTAAACTACAAACCCTTGGGAGACCCATTGCTGCTAACTGACATTACTTTTAAAATTCGTTAAAAAGATAAGATCTCAAAACTATATATGTTCTCCCCCTATGCATTTTTTTTTGAAATGTACAATGTTACCTCATTTTCTTTAATCAACTATCTTTGACCAATTTTAAAATTTTAACTAGGCCTACTTGGTTCTCCATGTAGACAAGGATGACTATTTATTAATCTCTCCCTGGAGATGCATTTGTTGAAAAAAAACATGAACCCATGTGCGCGTGGCTGGACTCGAACCGGCAACTTCCGTATACCGTTCTAGGAAAGCAATGGACACCTTTCGGACCTAATTTTTAATCTATCGCTCCTCTCTAACAACCCTGGCTTGGTAAGAGCGCTGTGCTAGTAATTACTACGGAGGTTGCCGGTTTGAGTCCGGCCAAACGCACATTTTTTCGACACTTGCGTGCACTGGCTATCTCCAGAGAAAGATTAATAAATATTTATCTTTGACCAAAGTACATAGAATATCAAACAAAGGAGCTATATTCATATTTAACAATAACTTGAAAGTGGAGAAGAATATTTCAGATTTCATCTTGGGAATAATAAGCCATTGTAATTGCCTATTTATTTGAAGGGATTCTACATGTTAGCTACAGTGTACATCCAATATCATGATTTAGCTTGAGCTATCTTTTTTTCATAATTTATAGCACATAATTACATGTATACCTTCCTCATGAATAAATGTGATCAATTAAACGTCGAACCAGATTGACCACACAGAGAAATCTTCAAATTTATTCATTCGTGAACGTGGAAGGAATTTCATGCTTTACACCATGTAAAAGTATCTCAAGCTAAATCCGAGAGGCAAAAACCTGAATTTCATCTGAATGAGCAATAACAAGAAAATGTGCAAGCTTTTTGGGAGATATAAGTTTTTATAATTTATTGTGAATTTTACACTTAATTTTGTCATACCCTTTACCTTAGAGAGGTATGCATCATGGCATATGTTATCAGAATGGAAATTCTCTATTGGTCTTGATCTGAATAAGATTATTCCAAAATTATTTTTAGTATTGTGTAGGAAATGAAAATTACAGTGCAACATTTTGGTAAAATGTTGTTGCATTAAAGGCTGATTCAGAGATTTTGAAATATTATTAATTTGTTGTGCAGTAATTAAAAAATAGTGATCTAGAACTAAAGATAGTCGCCCGAAAATGCTTAATTCGAAAGTTACAGATGAATCGGATATTCAATTTAATGCAGTAAATATTTTTGCAAAGTGTAACAGTGCCAGGATACCGGAAACGAAAATTAGGATCCGGCATTTCAGTACAAATTTAAAGTTGTGATTTTTCTATATGAAGGCCTCAGTTTTTAGATTATTATTTCACACAGTGATATATATGGACAGCATTAGGCCTATGCAAAAAAACACGATGGCCCGTATTCTCAAACGATGTTTAACGCTAATCACTGGTTAAAATCGCAATTTAAACTCCCGCTAAAATAAACGTAATTCTCAAAGCATGGTTAACTTTAAACGCTGTTTAAATTTTAGCCGAACTTCGTTAAACATGCCTAAACGTTGTTAAACTTAGACTTGGTCCGGGGGTAGTTTAAGGCGTGTTTAACTTCACGTTTTCATCAACTGCCTGATATTTTCAGCTCTATGTGATACTCGTGGTTAGACCAGTTCCCTCCTTTATTTCTCTTATCTTCTGTTCCAGTCCTCAGTAATTTTCTTCTCGTCCATTTTTCCTTTGCTTCCATTTTCATGCTCGTGTGTATCGGTTATAGTATTGAATGATAGCAAAGTGGGGACACAACGACATAAAACAGTTTTAAATAGGCCGGGCTTTTGTCTCCAGTATTCCACAATTCTAAAGCTCCTTGCGTAACGCGCACATTCTTGAAATTTACCCGTGGGCTTCATGCGTTGCATCATTTACAACTACGGAAGGCATTGTCTGACACATAAAATTGTTCACGCACCCGTAATGATTAGGCGAAGATAAGTCACAAATCAGTAGATGATATTTACGGCGATTCAATACAGGGGTTAGATAAACGATTGTTACAATATTGAACCTGCGGTTTTTTTAAACAGTGAGTTTAGTTAACCAAAGTTTAGGCCTAACCACCGTTTACTTTAAACTCGTTGAGAATACGGCCCGCTATGTTTGAAAAATGAGTGTGCCGCATTCGGGAATCTCTGAGTCAGCCTTTAACCCTCGTCTACCGAAGGGGGGGTGGTTACCACCCCCCCCCCTTCAGATTTTTTCCCCGGCGTGCTAAAACCCCCTTTTTTGGTGCCAAATTATTTAACGTAATTGTCAATTGACAGGTTCCGCTCCTTTTCATCCAAAAACAAACATCCTCCGGGTATAGGTAAGATACAGGATGATCCCAAAGTGATGGATGGGGGGGGGGGGTGGTAACCACCCCCCCCTCCGGAAGAGAAGTACCAAACATGCCTAACGCAAACATCACAGGAAAAATCACAGACACTGATTTTGGTACACAATAGATGCTATGGTCCTCCTCTTTCCATTGATACCAAATGATACAACATGCTGCATACGTCACAATGAGTCATAAAGTTGCGCATGTCAGCAAAACTGCCATTTCCATAGACACACACATGAAACATTCATTTTCGCTAAAACTGTTAGGAAAATCAGATTTTCATGCGGTTTTGACTCTACTTGATGGGAAATGACTAGTTTTATATAATGACAAGATTTTAGAGCTATAATAAAGGTTTTTGAAGTCAATAAAATTGCGAAATTATCAATTTTCCACCCTATGATTCAGTATTTTTCGCGTACTTTCCCTCACCATCCTGAGGTCATGGTGACGTCATAATGGGGATGTTAGTACTTATTTTGATACCAATGGAAAGAAGAAGAAGAAACTCTAAGATATCCTTTGGTACCAAATTTACAGGAATCGGGTGTTCAGTAACGAAAAATCCAGGGGGGGTGGTAACCACCACCCCCCCCCCTTCGGGAGTTTTGTTACAAAAAATGCTCCAGGTAGACGAGGGTTAAAGTCTGACTCAGATTTCCGCAGGAGGGCGCCCTCTATTTCCAAACAAATCGTGTTTTTTTGCATGTACATAATGCTGTCCAAATACTAACCACTGTGGTGAAAACAGCTACAGTCATTCATGTAGAAAATCGCAACTTTGATTATAAAATTCGGATTCTGGATTTTTTGTTATAAATAGTTATCCATTGGCACTGTTACACTACACATAAGTTTTACTTTTTACATAAAACGAAAAATCCGATTGATCTCAAAACTTTGGAATTGAACATTTTAGATGACTTCTTAGAGTTCTAGTTGGCTATTTTTAATTAATACATGAAAAAGTTATATTTCATAATCTGAGTGCGACTTTAAGTCACAAATTCCAAAACGCCTAATTCTCTATTCACAATTAGGCTTAAAATTTAGATGATTTTTCTAAATCAAGACATTAAAGGTTTCAGTGTAATTATCACAATGTTTACAAATGGCAAGTTTGACCCCTCTAAATTGACATGTATTTAAAAGTTGGACTTTGTTATGCTTTGGGTAAAATAAAACAATTAAATTCAATCCAAAATCCAGAATATTTACTGAAGTCGTACAGCTGTGCTATTGGAACAGCGCCCTATTAAAAAGACACATTTTTTCCCATGTGGGACCAATTTCAAAATTTATAAAACTCAATTATCTGGTACATGTAAGTACTATCCCACGTTCAACACTGTACCTACATGTAAGCTACCTTCATGAAAGTTATGAGCTGAAAATATCCAAAATGGCCGCCAAATTCTCGAAGAATCATATTTTTGACCATAACTCCAATAAGATTTGTTGAATTACCTTCATTTTGGTGGCAATACCAATTGTTTGGCATATAGGGAATCATTCTATGCAACTTTCATCTCATGTCTTTTCGTTTTCTTGATATTGCAGGTTTAGCTAAAAGTTGGACTGTGAGGGCGCTTTGCCATAATGTACGCATTAAACTTTAATCGGTGGGCTATCATCGGAATTGTAGATTCATCATTTGCTCAAAATTACAGCTGTTGAATACTTTCCATTTTTCCATGGCATCAGTTTAAACATCAATGAAAATACTCCCATTGGAATGTACAGGGGTCAACAAACTTTCATGGGTGAGGATTTCAATGGAGGGCATTTTATTTCATTTAAAAGCTTGTAGTTTCAAAAACAGCAAACAGCATCCTAGTCAAATTTTCAGGAAGTGCTAAGAATAAAACCCTTTTCAATTTTTGGAATGTCAAAATCCACATTTCTCATGGGAAACTTGCTTTTTTGGGAAAGCGCCCTCGCAGCATAAATTTGAGCTAAAACTGCAATATCACGAAAACGAAAGGTCATGGTAAGACGAAAGTTGCATAGAATGATTCCTAATACCCCAAAACATGGGTGTTGCCACCAAAATTAAGTAAATTGAATAGAAAATAATTCAGTTATGGTAAAAAAATGAAGAATTGACAATTTGGCAGCCATTTTGGATTTTGTGGGCGGGGCACCTTGCTTTTTGCACTTTTTTGTTTTTGTTTTTTTCCTTCCCCAAAAAATGGGATCAGTGTCATTAAAGTCATCAATTTATCCTGTGTTCGAAATGATCTGAAACTATGACCCTCTATAGCCCACCTCTATTGGTCACCAAAACCCATAATTCTGAAGTTTGGTTTGCATTGCTTCAATCACATTGATGTTTGAAGCAAACGTGTGTCTGAAAATGACCCAAAGGAAACTCATGATTTTAAAAGTGGTATACCACTTTTCCCAGTAATTCGCGACTATTTTGTTCATATCATCCAAATGGAACATATTTCAAACGTAAAAATTTTCACAGGGGTTAAGAGAAAAATACGAGCTTCCCAGTGATACCAAAATCTCCAATTTGATGGGGTAGAGTCGGAGGTCAAAATGAATCGGGTCACACACCTTTAAATCTGTATTGGTAATATAAATTTTCATCAAGTTTCAGCTTTATTTAAAACCCCAAAACAGGCCACCAAGCTTTAAATGTAGTGACCTTACAAGTATGCACATTTCTATATACAGTAGAAACAAATGTATTTCAGAATTGCTAGCATGTGCTGTAAAAATAACAACACCATTGTACTTTATAAGCACGAGTGTTTGAATTGAAGTTTTGTAAGAATAACACTAGTGTTATTTTGTTAACATCAAGCTTGTATTAACATGTAGAAGTGTTACTTAAGTGTTAGCCTTAAAATTTGACAAATAAACGTGTTGTGTGTTAATATTATTAACGTCTCAACGTGTTAATTATTTTCTGTTTTTAACGTCGTAACGTTTTAATAAATAATCAATTAAACACTCAACATGTTAATAAAGGTGTTAGCCAAAAAGTGTTAATTTTAGCGTTTAAAAATTAGCACTTTAATTACAGTGTAAGTAAGCAAATATTGATACAGAGTTAGATTCACACGAAATTGGAAATTTATAATTATTTTTTGAGAGAAAAGTGCAAGTCTAGAGGTGAGAACATCCGTAGAACTGATTTTTATAATTTTAAAGAAAATATCTCGCAAAAAATTATGTTCTTGTCAGGGGTGCGTCACCTTTTTAAACGATACGGGATCTGACGATGGCCTATCTGTGAGAGTACAAATGTAAAAGAAACATGCTCAAAAGTTGTCATTTCCCCCATAGACTACTGTGGCGTGTATAAATGAGATGTGGTGTTTAACCTAGAGACAGACAAGAATATCAAGCGTTTGAACGAACTGTGTTTGAAAGACAGAACGAACTTTTGTTGAATACAAGCTTTCAAATGTTGAAATCACCCTGTATCTAGCCTCCTTAATTTCATATTTATGGACAAATTTCTACGATTTGACTGATTATATTCATGTTTCAATTATTACACCAGAGGGGGAGGTGAGAATTTGAGGAAGGAAACAAAACCTAGAGACCGACAAGAATATGTCAAGCGTTTGAAGAGGCTGTGTATGAAAGACAGAACGAAAGAACGTATGTTGAATACAAACTTTCAAATGTTGAAATCCCCATGTGTCTAGCCTCCTTAAAGCAATATAGCCACATTTAAAAAAATAAGATTTTTACGGTTGCATTGGTAACTGGCTAGTAAAACCATACTTGATTGGTTAAGCTCGAAAATGTCTGTGTCTCACAAACGAAGGAATTTTGTAATTAGAATAAGTATTATCGGGGATCCGATAATAATTCACGGCTGCTGGAAACGGCTTTCAGTATGAAATAGCCGGGAAAGAGCGACATGTAAGTGTCTACGCTCAACCATTAGTTGTTTTTATTGGTTCAGCAAATCAGGTTAGAGGTTATTTTCTCGAGGTGGCACTATTTCATAGGACGGACATAAACGTAGCATTTCCGCTCTGCTGTTAAGTCCAATCTGGGATCCAAATTCTTATTACAAAATCGCTTATTTTATGATAAATACGCATTTTTTAGCATTCTCGTTCGCAGGTGTAGTTTCCTAGACAATCAACCAACGTAACTGTGCCAGTTGAAAATTGGGGGCGCGTTAAAATATGTGCCATTATTGCTTTAATTTCATGTTTATGGACAAATTTCTACTAATTTTACTGCTTATATCATGTCTCAATTATTACAACGTTGTTTTGAGTTAATCTTATTCATGATTCATATTATTTCTATGAATAGAATTTTTCCATATCATAAGTGGTTAACACGGGTAACGTAGAGTTAGGCTTAAGATATAGTGCTGATCGAAATACATACTGAGATACTTTTTGTGGTATATCCCCTACGTCCCTAGAACAAAAATGACTAGCAACCTGACGCGACCGCAAAAAAAGGAGGTAGCGGTATTTATGTTGTTAGATCGAGTACTTTACCCGTAAATACAAGGCAGGGTCCGCTCCGTGATTTTCCGCTCCGTCATTCTCTTTGAATTGTCGATGCCGTTTGAGCCCAATATTGGGAAAGCTCACCGTAACAAATGCGATCGGTACTCGTCCCTTGTCGCCGACATTTCAGAGAGGGGGTATATGTGTTCTCGATAAATCAGCTCGAGAGGCTTGATCGACAACGACCAACAAGAAAATACTGACTCGGTTGTTAAAAGAACTACATTATGTATTTTGAGACTGTGAGCTGTAAGTAAATTGTGGAAACAGTTAGGGTTTTCCCGAACAACCGAAAGTGACCATATTTGATCCATTAAAGTTATGGTCGTTTTTCCATACTAATATAAATTTATTATATTATTTTGGGAAAATCAACATACTATCATAAATTCTTTGAATGAAGGTATGTAGCCAAGGCAAAGAATGATACATGTTACACAACAAGGTAAACCATATAATCTTTCACAGGAAGGTAGCAAACCAGTACGCTTTGTCTACAGTTTTTCCTATGCACACACGCCGTCTATCGCTGTTCCAAACCTGGTGTCAACATGACCACAACGAACCGTGCTCCCCAAAGCAATGCCTCTAATTAAAGAAGAGGACTGATTGTAACACTAATTTGAAAGTTGGAAACACAACCTGCCAGCTATACATCTCTCTAGACTTACACTTCCACCATTCCTGGTTGAAAACAGTAAATGGGGCAAAAAAAGACCAACGCCTCCCATTCCGTGGGTTCACCCAATGCTGCCAGCAGAAGATGTACACAAGCCAACCGGTTGACGGCGGCCAGAAAACATGCCAACTAGAAGCTTAGCTTGGACCAGATAATGTAGCAAAATATTGTCCTGTTATTTTCGCATACAATTTTGAAAAACTCATCTGTGCTGAATTTTGAGATTTCACTTACGGCTTCAAAAACCACAGGACACTTGTGGATTTTACAACATTATTCTGAATCCTGATGAGCGCCCGGAAGACCGGTTCAGAGATTCATAGCATTCGTGAAAGGTAACCTTCTTTAAGAGGGTGGCGTGGTTGCCATCACCTACCCATGACCAAGTCCATCACGGAGGATGTGCAAACTCACTCCTTCACTAGCAAAACGGTGTTGTTCTATCATGGCTTCGACTTCTCCACCCTGAGCTGCCTCGCTTAGTGATGAAGCAAAGATACGGCACTGAACTTCGATCCCGTATACACTGGCTCAATCAAACCATGACATTTCACAAGCCTTGAACTCTCTTCTTGACGAGTTGAGCTCATCGTAGATTCGCAAGGTCAATGCGTACTAACCAAATCGTCGGATCATCATCAGTACCTGTGTCGAAACAGCGTACCCAAAAGGTCATGCCCAAAAGGTTCATCACTAAGGACTGAATCGGGCCCCTCTGTGTGAGCAAGTCGGATGGGCAGATGACTCCCACTCCCTAAGTGAATGCCCCTTAATACCAGAAAAAAACGATCGCAAATTCATTGCGCGGCTGCCAACGAATATTTTTTTCTTTTTTTAGATTGATTTTTCTGATAGTGAGTCTGATTTGCTTGTTGTCTTTGTTGAAGAATCTATGGAATCAATGTCACCACAAACTTGCCAGCTCCGGCTGCGCTGCGCGTATAAATTGATCAGTCCCCCAGTTTGGATGCCACGCGCGTCACCATTGATAGTGGTGCCACAGAAACCATTCGTGAAAGGCCTGAGAGATTAGGTGTACAGTACATAAGAGGCACCCAATCTGCCATCAGGCAGATGGCTCCTCTTCCACTGAAAGTAGTTGGTGAGACAACCCTCAGTTTGACGAGGGACACTCACAATTCCACTTCAAGGGTTTAGTTGTCAGGACCTTGACGTGACATTTTAGCTGGCATCCCATTCATGAAGTCCAATGACATCACCAACCCGCAATGTAGGAACAAAATTATTTGAGCAGGACCTTTCTTAGATATTCAATCATAAAGGACAACACAACATGCGCATGGCCAACCACCCTCACAGCGCATACTCAAAGGCCCCTTAGCCATGCCCCCCCCCCAAACAACTCAGGTGGAGGTAGGCGATCTGTTGTGACCTTTACTCGAATCGCACAAAAATCTATGATAGGAACCGCTCCATTGTTCACAGCCGTGAAGGCGATTGGTGCAATATCAGAAAGTTGTAGGGTTCTCACCTTCGTAATACATCATATCGCATCAACAAATTGAGGTTCAAAGTGCCTGGTTACGCAGGGTCCAGCACTTCCTCATCACTTGGGAACCCCCTTTGGCCGGTGCTTCTGAAAATAGTGGTGAGGTTTGAATCCCAAAACGTCCATTACCCCCGTACTCCCACCTGAACTATCACACAGCTGCTATGACCCCCCTTAAGTGACAGTAGGCCAGGTGACCAGTCCGAGCTCACATTGTGGTTACTCAGCCTGTTCCATGTAATTTTAATGATGAAGGAACCATTGCTCAGGCCTCCTTAGGCAATTTAGAGTTAACCCACCTTTGCTCACACAAAGGCTTTCTAGTCGTAGCGCAAGAGACTGGCACCTTAAGGGAGGGTATGAGGGTATGAAGCAGTGATCTTTGAGTTGATTTTTCTGAATTTCTAAAGAGTGGTATATAACTGTTAAACATTCATATTGTAGGCCCAGTCACAAAGTTTTATAAAATTCAGGGGTAATTTTTGCTCTGGTTGCCATGGTAACCACGTAAGGCCTTGAGGGGCTAAACACTAGACGAACGTAACTAAATAACTAAACAAGCTGCTGGGACGAAAACTTGGGTGTATGTGCAGGGGGTAATACGCAGTGAACCATGAACCGGATTTGTGATACCGTTGCCATGGCAACGGCAATCGACCAATCACATAACTTTCATCGCGTAATTTGAATTGGAAACACAATTTTGAAAATGGGGCTCATGGGTCATGCCCTATATGTGCGAATATGTGTGCCAACAATTCCATGTGCATAGCATGTAGAGTTCTCTAGTTGCGTTCGTTTTCGTGTTGGTTTTGCGTATTTAACGAAACGAGTTTTTGAGTTAGACCTCGACACATTTAGACAAATTGAGGGCGCTTTTGATGTGAAATATTGGAATGTTTTTTTAACTTTCATTTATACTGAATTATCATAATTATTAATGAAAGAAATCATCGAAATCGGTAATCCAGTTGTCCTGTAATTAATTTTCAAATAATTGCTTAAATATCAGCAAATTACTTCACAAATAATAAGGGGTTCTGTGATTTTATTTTTTGGATGGGGGGGGGGGGTCATGTTAAATTTATTAGTCAGTAAACCAAGACTAATCGCATATCGCAGTAAATCATATGATGTGACTAATGTGTGTGTGGGGATGTGCCGCCGAGATGGCCGATAGGTGTATGGGTTCTAATGATGCAATAGGGCCTATAAATTTAATTAAGGGGGTATGAATTTTCCAAACCTATCTTTCAATTTGGCGGACCCGCCCTTTAAATAATTGAAAGGGCCCCTAAAATTATGAGTTTAAAGCTAATCTTAATGGCCTTGTCGTACGAGCTGAGTCAACTGCAACCTATTCGTGTCATCCGTGTTCCGTACAGCCAATTGAGGGTGCATAAGAAAATTAGTACATCCAACAACCGCACGACTTAATAAGGATCCCTCTGTGCAGAACTACTGGGGAACCCATTGTTTCGGAAAGTACCCTGCCGTTCGAAGGCAAATGGACGTAGCCCGCATTTTCGGAGAATACATTGCCGAAACATCCGGCGTTTCGGCAGATACCGCTGCCGTACGGCAAGGTCATGCGAAGGGGACCCCCCCCCCCCCAGGCGTTCGGCATAGCCCGGTATTACGGCGCAGCACGCCAGGTGTTATTTGTGTTGGTGCCATTAATTGTACAACGACTAGGTTTATATTGGTTTGGCAGCCTGTAGGACTTAACCGCTTCTCCGCTCTGCACTCGTTTTAGCTGTGAGATTGGTTTGAGATTTGTCAACTTTAGCAGCCCTTCTAGTTTAATATTGACGAAGATTGGGTCTAGCCCACAGCTTAGTATAGGGGATGGAAGTTGATAATGAATTGCGTTGATGTGAAAGACAGCAGCTCTGACGTCCAGACATACAAAAGTTTCTTCCAGGTGTCGTCGACCTGCATGACATTGACTAGGGCTATTGACAGGACTCCCAGTTCAAAACACTGACCCTTGTTTCGCACATGTGTAAAGGTAGACGAACATGTTCCTCATCTACATCTTTTATTAGTCCGGTGATAGCATTCCTTTGTTTCTTAATGACTCATGTCTTTGATCTGCTTTTGGTTCTTTTTGTGACCAAGATCCGGTGTGGCAGGAGATCTGGTAGCCGTTCTCACAGTCCGGAACAATGGTGAACAATAGGGCAATCGATTCAGTGGACTCTTTCACGTAACATGAGTTTCACGCTTTATTCCAATGTCGTCTATGGGAGCCCGGAATGTGGTTCTGCAGGACCATATCTCCTTTCAAACCGGTCTATCCCGCTGACTCTAGCAGTTAGGAATTAGATGCCTGTCCCGGTTCCTTTCTGTTCCTTTTATACCATCCACCTGGCTTTCGTTCTTTTACTTCTAGTGGAGGGCTAGGTTCTCCAGAGAGTGATTATGAAGTTCATGTTAATTGTTGGCAACCACTATTAATGTACTTTTTTATTTATTTATTAATTCAGAAAAATAACGATGTTGCCATTGTCAGTTAACCTTTAGTGACCTTAACATGAGGTTAAAGTCCAAATCGGTCATACATCGTCCAAAGTATATCGACCCTGGTAGCAAAATGTGGCAAATGGCCACAAGAATATTGAATATGATATTTTAAATTATTTTGTTTTTAATACTTGAGGTTTTTTTTTATTCTGCAAATAAGCTAATTATAGACAATAATATGCATTATCTTGCTGTTATTCATAACCCAGTCTGTCCAAAAAAGGGTAGGCCTCATATTTTGCACATGCTTATTAATGCCCATGCTAGGTAAACCATAATGTTTTATAAAATGTGCAATGAGATGTAGTCTCTATAGCCTATACCAAATCCATAGAATGAATTGTTATTATAACCAAACCGTTGAAACAATTGACAAGGTAAACGACTGAGTTGCAAATGTGCATTTGAATTCTTGTACATGTTCAAGACTATTTTGTGATTGTGTTTACATTTATTACGCACATCTTCAAGGATTTTGCATGATTTGTATCATTAATAATATTGATAAATGCCCAGTTTGATGACCAGTAGTCTACCTACATTTGTACAAGGGGTTGGCTATGCATGCAGGATGCGGAGCTCAGAATAGAATCAGGTGGATAAACAAAACATTTCGTACTAACCGCCAAAACATTGAGATATCCTTAATCATGCCTCATGTGATCAAACTATACTCGCTAATTTTTCGCACTACAGCCAAAGCTTTTAAAGCTGTTGTTGATTATCGGGCTGATTTTTAAGAGCAGGTTCAGCTTGGTTTTCATGAGGTCATCGCCCGACCTTGGTCCCTAGAACGGCCAATCAGGGAACTTTCGCGACTGCGATATCGCCGAGACTTGAACAAAATTCCACTCTCCGCGAAGCCTCAAAATCCATCACGCGATAGAAATTCTTTCGCCGAGGCAATAAAAAAATCAGGGTCAAGTTCCTTCGCAGCCGCGATATCGCGGACGCAAAGTGGAGTATACATCGGGCTTTAATTAGCATATTTTACGCCCAAAATCTAATCAGGTCGAGAACTCGTGGATCCGATTCTTTCCACCAAGTTACATCATCATAGCCCTTACGGAACTCCAGATAAATCGTACACAAGCAGTGAACACGGACGCCGAGCAGACAGCATGACAGACAGACAGACAGATGGACAGTGTTATATAGCCTCCATTTTTCTGATTAAACTTTTAATAATATTATTTTCTCAATTTTATTTGAGAAGAGATTTCTCACGGGAAAAGTACTTTGTTTACTATAAAAGAGAGAAAGGGGAATACCCCTAGTTTGTTTTGCTAGGTGCACCTGTTAAATTGCACAATAGGGAATTGGGGAATTCCCCAAGAATGCTAAACTTAGAAACTGAGTCAACTTGTTTATGCTTTGAGATCAAAACATTGTAAGATCAGGGAATTTCCCCATAAAGTTATATATGGAAAGTGATGTGATTCAGGTGATGTAATTTATGTGAATTCCAATTGGTCAGCCACTGCAAGGTTATGTTTATGCATGATTCTGTAGGTAATATCTATTTTAAGACTTGGGAACTTTATGAAATATTGTGTATATATGAAGGAGGACTTGGTCAGAAGATTTGTCAGCAGTTGTAATCAGCTATACAGTATGGTTAAGGACTTCTCAGGACTGAGAAGATTCCAATGGAATATTACCTGAGGATTTATAAGCGTGACTTTGCATGCTGTCATTTTTGAAGTCTTCGCTGTGAGGACAAATCATCGTTGAACTGCAAC
>JAMKCH010029436.1:0-42916 GCA_023653785.1 Ophioderma brevispina
CCCAAAAATATTACGCCCCCTGATGGCCGCCATATTGAATTCCAAAATGGCCGCCAAAATCACAATTTTTTGGACATATCTTTAATTCTACAGCAACTAAAACCAAATTTGAGGTGTCTAAACCTATGTTTTTGATACCAATGAACCTCTTGGTGATCTCAGAATTTTATTTGGAGGCTGCCATACTGAATTTCAAGATGGCTGCATAAAATGTTCAAAATGGCTGTCAAATTTGCCATTTTTAGCCATATTTCCAGTTCTGTAGCAGTTCAGGTGTCTATATCTATGTTTTTCATACCCAGGAACTTTCAGTGATCATAAGTTGTTTTTCAGGTAAAAATAGAATAAAAAATATTACGCCCCCTGGTGGCCGCCATATTGAATTCCAAAATGACCACCAAAATCATGGTTTTTTAGCCATAATTCTTTTTCTACAGCACCTAGAGGCAAGATTCAAGTGTCTATACCTATGTTTTTGATACCAAGGAACCGTTTGGTGGCCATATAAATTTCATCCAATGGTTCCATCATTGAATTTTTAAGATGGCTGCCATAATTGGACAATAGACTATTTGCGCGATCCCCGAAATGCATCTCATTCGGTGCCCATTTCCATCCGGGAACTTGTACCAGAGGTCATGTTTACACTAAAAATTTGTTGTTCGTTCGCGTCGCCGAACAGTGCCAAAAAAAAAAAAAAAAAAAATGATATTTTCGATCGTAACTGTGCCCTACTTGTCACCTGACGGACGATTACACGACTATAGTGCAACCCCGAGTGCAACGTCACAGATAGGGTAAGTTTTCTGGTATTTTCGTTACGCTCCTAACCGTATGTTTTTAGTCCACTTTAGGCTGGTATAAGTTCCCGGATGGAAATGGGCACCGAATGAGATGCATTTCGGGGATCGCGCAAATAGTCTATTCGGTGAAGTCAAGACGTCAGCTGGTCGCAAAAGCCCTTTTCACGGATTCTCGTGATATGTTAGAGGTGCTACTGCCTACTGGGAAAGACCTTTTCGGAGGTCAATGGGCTTCCCTCCAAGCTCAAGAACAAGAGCGGATAAAGTGCACCTCAGCAACTAAGACCGGGTCCTCAAGCGAGCGACACCCCCCCCCCATCCACGATGGGCATTCAGCCAGCCGCTAACCCCTACCAGCGCTATCAGGCCCCTCAGAACCAGGAGATGGCATCGGCGCGGCGGTAAATAGGCGCGAAAGCTCTGTGGTAAATGACGGAGGTGTAAGGGCAAAGACAAAGGTCGGGATCAATCCAAGGGTTGTGGTGGTCAAGGCGGCCAAGCCGGTGTGGCAGGAGATATAGTCCTCCGGGCTCACAGTCCGGGAACAATGATGAACAATGGGGCATGCGATTCAGTTGACTCTTCACGCAACATTAGTTTCACGCTTTATTCCGTTGTCGTCTATGGACCCCGGACTATGATACCTGCCGGACTTTGATTACTTTCACACCGGTCGCCTATGACTACCCAGGACAGCCCTCTTGCCACCTGTGGGTGGGCGGTCATCTCATGGAATTTGCAGGGGCATGACAGGCAGTGACCGCATGGTAACCCGCAAAGATACTGTATCAAGAGCTCACGGCCTGTCAACCCCCATTCCGAGGGGTGAGGTTTATCTACATTAAGTTCCAAGAGACACTACCAAGTAGGACAAGCTCCGGCGGGAAAATATCGCTCGTTTTGTTGGCCTAACGGGCCGTGATATGCCTCTCGATTGCAATTCGGGAGGTCTTCTACTCCACCTTTTTAACTACAAAAATATCGGGGCAGTGGATGCCTGAAAGCTTTAAACAGGTTTATTTGACCCCCGCATGCACTTCCATATGGAGACCCTGGACACAGTACTCGGGTGGTCTCCCATGCAACCTTGCCATCAAACAATGCACTCGAGCTGTGGGCTATCTTTCTCCCGCTCACATGGACTGAAGCAATGCGTCACTCTAACCAGAGGAAAAGTAATCTTGGTCCAATGCGACAACGTGACGGTAATGACATAATCAACAAGGAGGGAGGACAAGAAGCCCCCAGTCTCTGCAAGGATACTCTTAGAGTGGTGCAGGCAACGGAACATTGCTCTGATAGCGTCCCATGTAATGGGGTGGAGAAAAACCTAGTGGACACCCTCTACCGGAAGGGCACAAAGTACCAGGCGCCAACGAAGATAAAGGCGTCGTCAGCGGAATGGCACCTCCTTCCAGCAGTTTGCTGGTCATTTTGTATATAGAGGCTACAACGTCTCCATGTGGATATATTTGTCTCCGCCGTGAATCACCAGCTTCCGACGTACTCGTGGAGTCAAGATTCCCCCCCTTGAGATGATTCCAAGAGTCTTGGTTTGTCAGTCCGACAACTGACTGGTTCTGCTGGAAGCGTCCATGCGGCCATCGACTGTGGTTCCCACGGCTTCTAGAGCTGTTAGTCAGGGACCATGTCTTTCTCCCTCAGGACGGGGATCTGGCAAGCGGTCCTCCAGCCGACCCGTTCGACCCAGGGTATACCATCCGTGCTCTCAACCTGACTGTCTGACGCATTTCTGCCAATTGTACATTCTGACGAGACTTTTTGAACAGACTACTGCGCCCTTTGCTCAGGCAGGGCGGAGAATCTTACGATTCTCGACTCCGCCGGTTCTATAGATGGTGCGCCAATCCGTGAATCGATCCGCTGTCTGCGTTTATAGGGCACATTGGGAATTTCCTAAAAGAATTTTTCACGAGGGTTTTGGTGCCCAAAGAGTCGGGGTGCTGACCCACCGTGATTAGGGCACTCCATCGGGGTTTAGAGCCGACTCAGTTGTCTCTAATAGTTTGATTCTCACGAATCTGCTGAATAGCATGTTTTCGGCACTTCACCCGGTTTGTTCACTCGTTCCGGAGTGGGACTACCCGCCAGTGCTCCAGGTCTTAGCGTCTTAGGAATTTGAGCCACTAGAGAACGTCAGTCTCTTTGATCTGCCAAGGAAGACGGCGTTTTTTGTGGCAGTTGCCTTGAGGCGACGGGGTTCCAGAATACATGCCTTGTTCATTGGTCGAAATATGGCGTGTTCATCCTCTCACGGGCGGGTTTTCTCACAAAGAACCAGACCTTGCCTGTTACGCCACACCCAGTGTTTCTCCAGGAACAGGCATTAGCCGCGGGATGGGGTCAGAGAAACCTTAGTGCCCACACTAAAGTGGTATCAAGCATAATGAAAGGCTTTGGAAGACAAAAACAGCTAGTTTTTATCTCCTCGGCCCTCTCCCTTAAATCCTTAAATGCCATTTGCCCCTTTCATAAACCACAGAGCGAACCCGTCTTGTGCTTAGAGGGAAAGCGCTCCTAGATCTAACAACACTTATACCGCTATCTCCTTTTGTGCGGTGATCGTCAGGTTGTTAGTCATTTTCCTCTATGGAAGAGGAGCTGATGCTACTGCAGCACTGTGTGCCGGTAGAAGTGGGCACAATCAAGAGCTGTAGGTAAGTCTCTCGGTGTGAGACGGGGACATATACTCTAGAGCCTACCTTCCCTTTCCTTCTTCCACCGCCTGAGACAGCTAGTGGCATACTGTGCAAAATTAAGGTTGCGGAGGGTAGCTACCCGGAGGGGGTGTACTCCCATATGAAATGGACATGGGTGTAAGACTCGTGCTTCCAAACCCAGGGGCATTCGGTGACCCACTGAAAATAGGGGTCTTTGGGTGATAGAGAGCCAAATTGCCACAAAATTGGAGTTTCCGAAAGACAAATTTACAAAATTTTCCAAAAAATGGTGTCTTTGGGTGAGATTTTTGCGAAATTTCTAACAAATAGAAGTCTTTTGAGGGTCTTTTGATGATATTGTTAAAATTTTCACAAAATATGGGGTCTTTGGGTGAAATTTAAAAAAGTGGGTCTTTGGGTGACAACGAAGGGAGTCTTAACTCTCTCCCTGCGGATGTCGAGAAAAAAAAAAAAAAAAAAAACTCGACACACGCATAATTTTTGTCAATTTTGGATTTTTTGGGTTAAAAACATTTCAAAATTATTTATTTTCGTGAGCATATTCAAATTCAGCCTAAAATGCATTGAAATGAGTCCAAACAAGCCCTAGTCTGTTTTTTGGGTGTTTTTTTAGATGGTTTCCCAAATGACCTGCAAATATTTGGCAAACTGTCTCAAATGTCTCTGACTTATGTGTTATAACTTATACACAGTTGCCCAGCACGGAGAGAGTTAAAGGTCCCAGGAAATGAGATGATAAACCTACTCCAAATCTTTAGGTGGCATCAAATATATGTATACTATTTAAAGAGGATCAATTAACACACTATAAGCTTTCTTAAACATTCTCACTGGGTCGATGGGAGAGAACATGTTGCAAACAAATAAAGCAGTTGTGCGATGGAATGTTGAAATTTTAGAGGATTATAATTATAGTGAGAAACAAAACACAAAGTAGTTTAGTTGGATCCATACATCTTGAAATAATGATAATTAATATCGAGGATCCCCAAACTTGATTAGCCCAAGGCACAGTCAGATTTGTCATCATGCATTCTGTAAATTTTCTGGCTTTTTTAAAATCGACGTGAAATTGGTGACCTTTTGAGACATAATATTTAAGTTAACCCCCGGGCACTACCTGCATATCTATCAGCTTCTAAGCACTGATTGGTTATTTGGAAGGTAATATCATGTAATGAGCAAATCAGAGATACTGTAAAAAGAATGGTGGTATGGTTTACACTGAGAACGCTATTTTTAATTGGTTACTCATAGTAGAGCTGTTAAGCATGAGAATCGTTCATTTTTTGAAGAAAGCATGAAACTTGGTACATGACTTCTATAGCATCAGAGGTTCCGAAAAAAATAGACCCAAAAATATTACGCCCCCTGGTGGCTGCCATATTGAATTCCAAATTGGCTGCCAAAATCTTTAATGCTACAGCAACTAAAACCAAATTTGAGGTGTCTAAACCTATGTTTTTGATACCAATGAACCTCTTGGTGATCTCAGAATTTTATTTGGAGGCTGCCATATTGAATTTCAAGATGGCCGCATGAAATTTTCAAAATGGCTGTCAAATTTGCCATTTTTAGCCATATTTCCAGTTCTGTAGCAGTTCTGATTAAAGTTCAGGTGTCTATATCTATGTTTTTCATACCAGAAACTTTCAGTGATCATAAATTGTTTTTCAGGTGGCTACCATATTGGATTTCAAGATGGCAGAAAGACTTTTAATTCAAAAATATTGATTAAAATACAGATTTCCAGCACTGCTCGTTTGGGCCCGAAATGAACATATATAAAACGTACGCTACCGTGAAAATAGTCCACCGGCAGCGCGCACTAAATTTCGGATGATTAACCGCCAACACGCGGTGAATCGACACAGTGAATCGTCCTTAACCCAAATTGTTTCTCCAAATGGTAAAGAATACAATCCCGTCAAAGTCGGAAGTTGGGGGGGGGGGGGGGGTAAAAAAAAAAAAAAAAAAAAGAGTTGACATGTGACGTCAACGCCGGGCAACGAACAAAGCACTGCCCGGCAGTATGCATGAGCACCTGCAGGGCTTGTGCTTTTAAAATTCATGCTCAATCAGGCGTGATAAGGCTATTGAATGCTTTAACTGTATGGGCATATTCTTCGCACCTCTAACATGTCAGTAGACCAGGCACTAACTTGTGTTTGTAAACATATGATGCTACTGTGCATGTTTGTAACAAGTACAGGTATCCTAACATACCCTGTAATTGATAGGACCAGACGCAACCTAATAAGGACAAAATTGGAAATTTTAGTCATTACTGTCCGTACGGACACTAACTACAACACGTAGTTGAATGGAGATTCCTATCTTTGAACACTGCCGTTTTCTTCTTTTTCTGTAAATCTTCAGTTGGAAAAAGTAACTTATGAGAATTCTACAGACTTATTCTCCACTATAAAGGGGGATGGTCTGATCTTAAGGATATGAAGTTTTCATCTCGATAGATTGGCCTTCACTCCAAAACCCACCTGTAAAGTTTCGCGCCGATATTTCAATCCGTTTTGATGCGAGAGCTAAAATCGTGATATTGTAAGCCCGTAGAGTACTGTGTATAAATTAATATTGGTCGACCAAAATGGAGCACATTTTCGCTTATAACTTCCAAACCAAACATCCTTTGGCTCTAAGATTTCACAGGGTAAATGAGAAAAATAGTAGCTTTCTTCTGATACAAAAGTTGACCACTTCCGGTAAAATCTGGGGCTTATGGGGACGAGGCTATTAGCGATCGGGCCATGGACCTTTAAGCTATTCCTACAAAACTAATAGATAACTCTTAGATTAACTCTTTCGGATAAATCACTGATAGTGTCTTCAATACTCACAATATTTTTATCTTTTTTAGAGTAATAACATGTGTATGCTTACTTTGGCACCCATTTTTCCAAATAAGTACCAATTTTCCTTGCATGAATGGCAACACGGTGAAAAAACCCCTCGATTTTGGCGACTTGTGTAAAAATGTGCTTAAAAAAAGCTCTCATATTGTTAGAACTTGATGTTTGTCTTGATTGAAGAAGGAAAAAATAAGCTACAACACGATACCCAAACAGAGTTTGTCGCTAATTACAAAAAAATCTGGGTGTGGTAACCCCTTTGGTCGTGAACGTAGTCGAAAAAACCCTTGGTTGGCCGGGGGTTAAGGGAGTTAATATTGTTTATATCACTCACACATAAATACTAGTTCATAAAAATAATGTTAACTCACATTTCATCTGTAACCTTTTCGAGTTTTCTGAAACAGCAGTTAGGTTCTCCCTATCCACAAATCGACGAGTGAGGCACTTGGACATGCAATTTTGGCACGTGCACTGATAGCAAAAACTATCTGACGGAGAGGGTGATGGTAAATCATAACGGTAATACTCAACAATGAACGGGAGAGGGATTTATGCACGAGTGATATATTTTACTATGCCGCCGTCTTGATAGGTAAAAAAATATTAAACTTCCTATGTATTTAGAATCCGAAAAAAAACTTTAAATAAAAACCGTCTTATGTGAAAACGGGACAAAATAGCAATTTCAACGTGTCCATCGCAAATATGTTGTAACAAATCGTCGTTTAGTGACGAGTGTGCTCAAATTACGTCAGTATGTGAAAACGACAAATAGCAATTTTAACCGTGAACTGAAAAATATGTCGCACAAATAGGGGGGTCCCTATGTGAAACGGCGAATACCTCAAAATGCGATACGACACATGGGACTGTGCAGAATAGATTTTACAAATATGTCATGTGATGCGGACATTAACATTTTGTAAATAGCCATAACTTAGTTAATATTTTACTAATTAAGACACTTTGAAGTTTAAAATTGGTGAATTTGTAGAGTAATTCAAAACCAACGTAGGCTATATTCCAAATTTCTCCAAAAAAGTCAAAAAAGTCGAATTACGTCTGTTATGTGACGCGGCGACCAATTGTACGATGATATGTGTGGTCACTTGCACTTTTCCATTCACGAGGCACAGCCTAGTTCAAAAGGGTAAAAAGGTAACAACTTTGATCGAATTATGATTTTAACTGTTGTAAGTGAATAAAGACGGTTAATATTTGTTTTATATCAGGCCAATACAAATTATCACTTTGACCACTTTTGGGTTGCATCTCATGACAGAGAACACCCCAAAGTTGCCCTTCTGATTTAGTTTTTATACTTTTTGGGAGGTTGAGGATGGAGGATGCACTAAATCAGGAAAAGTGGAAGGCGGGATATGTTCGATGCGGGTAATGCTAATCCAGCACCCTCATTCACTGGCGACAAAAACAGACTGTAAAATTTACACTAATATATGCAACTCATAGATAGTCGGCATTTGATACAATGACCTGTATGTAATCCACACAGACACATACGCTATTACATACCTGTTCCGTCTGAAGTTCTGCACCGCACGGACTGCACGGATTCGGTCTGCTTTCAAGTAACCAAGTACCTTCAATTGAAAGGAGAGTAGCATAGCTATGTATGCCATGGGCACTAAATGATAGTACCACAGGGTCCTAGGAATACACAGCACAGGTAGGGTCATGGGACAATAAAATCACAGTCCACAGGGTCCTAAGCCTTTGAGTCATATCACATAGGGTCCTGGACGCTTCCTGAAAACCATTCATTTTGCGATAGTTGTAGGAATTTGAGAGTCGATCCCCAAAAGGAGAGTCCGGGTTGCACGAAGTATAACTTAGGCTTTAAGAAACTGTATCATGTGACACAGGTTCGGAATCTGATTATATTCGGAGACCCAGGTTCCGAACCTAGGCAAAACCTAGGATCCAAGGACTTTTTGATACTTAGGGCTCTTACAAAAAACACCTCACATACCTGGACAACCAAAAGATGTGGCTTTCCAGTGTTCAACTATTTTAACATAAGCTTTAACTAATAGATTTCAAAATAAGTGAACCCTCATTAAAATTTTAGGTCGTCCATTCCACCGTGTGAGGAGCGATTTATATTATTTTAATTGCTAAATGTAAAACCCGTTTTATTGGGTAGCTCATACACATACAGTAATGTAGCTAGTAAATAAATTTGACCTAAAATGCAATTATTTCACATCTAAAAAGCTTGAATGCTTAAATTGCAGTATCAGGATGAAAACAATTCCCGCATACAAACGTTGTGAGTTGCACATCCTTACCTTTTTGACACTGCAAAATATTTCCTTATCCAACAGCATTGTAAATAAATGCATTCGTATATCAATGGCAAATTATAAAGTTTTTATTTGCCTTCAAAAATGGTCACCGGGCCATGTTTAAGCAAAGTTGATTTGATCTGGCCCAATCTCTGGCATACTTTCTTCCTACATTGGGTAGAACTGAATCATAATTTCCCAGTAAGCCGATTCTGCACAGTAACTTTGGGTACCATGGACACAAATGCCTTTGGTAATGCAACAAAGGTTTAGTTAGTCTCCGCAGGCTGGGAATGGCCCCCATATCAATATCCCATAAGGAAAAATGCAAGAGTCCTCTTAATCATTTTTGAAATCGACTATAGCAACATTTAGAAATATGGAAATGTAAGTTGATCCTGGTCAATAATTATTTCCCCCTGACCTTTTTGGGTGAAATGAATTCAATAATGCCCACCCCGTAAATTATTCTTATTTACCAACTACTTATTAACTGTTTTGCATGATAAGCATCCTTTGCGTCCTGTGGCATTGCAAAGGTAAGAAATTACAATATGAAATACTGTATGACAATTTCCAATGTTGCAATCTTAACCGGAAATAGCCCATTTTGAATATTGGGAAAATTTGTTATGGATGGAAAGCCTTAACGTAGTAACGTGTAGATTACATTGAAAAATCAAAATAAGTTGAAATTTTCCACATTTGTTGAGTATTTGCCCTTTTAATTTTCTCCCCCCATCTTACTACTCGAAAACATCCTACAAATCCACAATCACAGGCAAAGGTGAAGTCAAAGTGATACCGTCCATAATACGGGTCGTGTGACCATCAGCGCAGTGGTTGCCACTTCCATACTAATAACACACGAAAATAAGAAAACAAAATAATGTCATTCTGTAACCTTTTTTTTCTAATTTTATTATTACTTTATTATCATCATTTAGTGTCACATAACATTCGAGTCAACCATGGTTTGATCATCACTTGACTCACGAGTTTGCGCTTTTGATCATAAGCCGTGCCTAAAAATAATCCCCCGTTTTCTTCGTATGTCCCCAAAAACAAAATAAAATGGGCCTCTATTTTGTTAATTTTACAAATTCAAATTGTATATTTTTCGGAGAATCTGATGTAGTACATGATTTTTATTAATTTAGTCAAACTGAGTCTTGACAAAAATCCTGACATATTTCCTTTAAACTATAACACAAGCAAATGAAGAAAAAACATGACTAATAAAAAAAGTGGTTCCATGTCCAACATGGCAAAGGTTTCCACAATGCATTTTAATGTTTATTTATTACTTCACTTCTTGTAATATAAGTTCATAACAATTATTTAAAATATCTGATGACATGTATAGAATATTACCCAGTCATAACAAGTTTTATCCTGCTCTTTGAACGTTATTTATTGTATCACATTCATAACAATTTATCACTCTGATGTACATTTTATAAAGATTACCCTAAATCCTGACATCTTTTAAGGCTTATTTATTGCTTAACATCATAACAATTTAACTAAACTCCTGATGCTATTTTAAGAATATTTACCAAAGTTAACAAAATCTTCATCCGACAATTGAATGCCTTTTATTGTATAAAACATTCATACAAATTTCATTACTCTGCTGACATTCTAAATATTTCCAAAATTATACAAGTCTGTGTTTCAAGCACCACACTGATGTTCCCCGGCCAAATTTAAGGCATGTCTTTACTTACAGTTTTATTTTGGTCACGACTCCCCACTTCCGCCCAATCTAACAAAATGTTTGCACACAAAATACAATTGGATTTTTAGGTACTTACATCCCGGATTAGATTAATATACCCATTCATGATCAATTTGGAATAAAATTTTATTTACATTTCTCTTTTATAATACAATATAATACAAGTTCTATAACAGACATGTTATAGTTATTGTAAAAGTTGCAAATAATTAAATTGTATACACAATATTTAAATGTACACCTAATGTATTTGTCATAACACACTAAGTATAAGTGCATTGAGGCATCCATATATTGTCATTATGTAGGTCTTTCATATAAATAAGCATCAATATAACTCTTACCGTATTTGGCTACAGAATGTCTTTAACAAATGTGAATTTAGTTATTTTTTATTTATAGAATATTACCCAATTATACAATCTGTATTTTTCAGCAATACACTGATGTTCCGGCCAAGTTAGCCCTGTACTTATAGTTTATTTGGTCATACACCAAGATCTCCACTTTCCCCAATCTTAACAAAATGTTTGCAACAAAATATCAAATTGCATAGTACTATACATCCTCTGATTACAAATACATATATCATTCATGATCAAATCGGGAATAAAATATATATATTTACATTTTCTCTTTTATAATACAATATAATACAATTTATATAAATAGACATGTTATAGTTTTGTATCAAAGTAAACAAAAATATTAAATATGTATACATAATATTTACATTATGCGTGGAGGCATCCATATATTGTCATGTGTAGTGCTTTCATATAGATAAGTACTCAATATATCTCTCACCTTGTATTTGGCTACAGAAATGTCTTAACAAATGGTGATTTTAAGTTGTCTTTAATTTTGTATTTGCTCAAAATTTTGTTCCAGAGAATGTCAGTCTATTCCTTTAAGATGGCGATTTTTATGTAAAGCTTTACATCAGTGCAAAATTCAGGGAAACTTGATGTGCAATCTCTCAATGTAACTTTAACACTAGCTAATAATAGATACATCCACAGATAAAATTATCACACAAATATCGATCGTGGGTAGTAGATATACCGTTCTTCTGGGACAAAGAAAAATTCAACTGTGAAAAATAAAGTATGCGTGATAGCCAGAAATTACAAATTTCAAGAGCGAGCTGGTATCGTGCATGGCTCCATCTTGACTGGTAACAAGTTATATAAACCAGGATACACAAGTATATAACAACAAAAACAAAAGAAGAATAATGCGGGCCCAGGAGCTAGCAGACATTTATAACACATCTCAAGTACAAAAGGTTTGAGTGATTAAATATGTACATAGGTGTCTTGTTTCTGTTTTTAAATTTGGGAGCACATGTGGCGCAACGATATAAGCACAGGACTTTTTTGTGATCATAAAACCATTTTAATTGCAAATCTTAAGTTCGAGCCTAACATGTTTGTGTCTCTGGGCAGGATACCAGACCTGGATAATCTCAATGCCTCATTGACCCAAGCGAGATATGGGGAGCTGTTATGGGGAATATTATAAATTAAGGGACGTACCATTAGATTTTCAGGGGGGCTAGGAAGTTGGGATCCTGACAATTTTTTTTTCGAGTTGGCATCCCGACAATTTTTTTTCAACCCTTCAATCTGCCAATATTTTTTTCTTTTCACTCTTGTATGCAGTATGTGACATTGTTTTTTTTTCATCCTTACCTGGCAGCAAAACTTTTTTCTCCCCTCCCCTCCCCTGGCAACAATCTTTTTTCCCCGTTTACCCATTTTTGAAATGGTATGTATTCTTTTAAGAAACTCTTATAAGATACACACACTGGCCAAAAGTATTGCAACATTCAGAAAACGAAATTCATAATCACCAATTGATTTCAAATTATACCATGGATTCTTGACCACTCAATACGTATTTAAATTCCAAAGTTGTGTTTTTCATACAGATGTTATTCCCCAAATCCAAGAGAATGAAAACATGTTTGATTTGATTGTCACATTCCCTAAATATGGCGGATAAAAGGAACAGCAAACAATAACTTGTTGATTGCACTCCAGAAGGAATACAGACACAGACACAAAAATTAATATGGTTTACTTTTACTTAAAATTTGTATAGGAAAATTCATGGTGGTTGTGGTGGACCGGAACAGATCAAGTCAACTGAATAAAGTGGTCTTCGAAATATTCGATAAATCGAACACCTTAAATGCAATTCCAATGAGAACTCACCTGGTTTATTAAATCATGTGTACATTACTCTTTACATTGCCCGACAAACAGCACAATGTCACGGTGCCATTTTAAAAGTGTGTTTTCCAGGTACCAAACATGACCTCATTTCTTTTTCTTGCCATCAAATTTTCCCGATCAAAGGTTGTGAACGTGCTCCATATTTTATTTGACATATCTCATTTCCCGGCCATACAACCACACCAATTTTCCGCCTAAACATTTAGGTACACTGACAAACTCGTAAAGTTCATTTAGTGACTATTCGGCACCATTTTTGACGTTCTCTCCTGTATTCCTTCTGGAGTACATCGGCAAGTTATCATTAGCCAATTCTTTACTGCATTAGGGATATGAAAATCAATTAAACGTTTGTCACACGACTTGACCCCACTTTTGAACAATAATTATGTAATTTGTGTAGGCAAGAACTCCTGATACAATTAAAAGCAATTTGTGAATATAAATTGTTTTTTTCTGCATGTTGCAATACATTTGGCCAGTGTGTGTACATACCATTTCAGGTTGGTGCTTTGAAGAAACATCACTGTGTCCCCTGGGTGGGTTATCACACCATTTAGTGGATGTGCCTTTAATGTGGGTCTATCTGCATTAAGGCACTGGGGAGTATGAGGGAGGCCCTCAGAACCATAGAAATTTGAAAATATGCCTTTCAAAATAGTCGCAATTTGATGCAATTTTTAATATTGGATATTGCAGTTACTAACTCTACAAGAAAGTGGTCCATATTTTTAACACTATGTGCTTTTTTTTACCCTGTGCTATTCATTTTTTTTTTCACAGTGTGTGTGGTGGAGCATTTTTTTTCACAGTGTGTGAATGGAGGCAAATTTTTTTTTTTGGTCAAATGCGGTGACAATTTTTTTTTCAACTTCCCTAGCCCCCCTTGAATCTACTGGTGCATCCCTAATTGTCGGGATGGTGGCGCCTGCCAGCGGCCAGATGAGCAAAATGATTGTGACGATCCTGATGGCAGCGGAATAAAAATGTGCACTTATTGGTGAGGTCATAGGTTTAAACGAAATGGGTTTTGAACTGTCCTTAAAGGCTTAATTACCCAATTTAGGGGTCACCCAGGTTCTACAAACCATTGCATTCAATAGCTTGACTTGTTCCCCTACTTTAACCTAATTTAATGCACATTTAAACAATATAAATAATCAAATAGTACGCAATACAAACACAGTAACAAGTCAAGCTGATTTTGATGACAGCCATATTTTGTTTTTTTTAACGTGTCCTACATCAATGGCAATCGTCAACATTTAGAATCTTGCCCCCATTCATCTGCAATACTACTTGTAACTTATAGGAACTGCTGAATTGTATCAACGGCATAGTGGCAGGGATGCATATACCCATAATAAACCGCCATGTTATCATTACCACTGCCATTTGCCACCCAAATTCCTGCATGCTAGTGACATTTTGCTTTTAACAAAATAAAAACCACTGGTTTAACACAATGTCCTGGAGTATATTATTTATACATTTAATAATGACTTATGGTTGAATCCAAGATTACCTTTTTCCCTCTTATTTTCATTACAATTTCACAGTCTACAAGAACAGAGTGCAGGTTTTCAAATAACAAAAAACCATTCCAGAAGTGCAATACTCCAAATCCAGAAAAATAAGGAATAAAAAAATACTAAAGAGATGCCACTGAAATTTGGTGAGTCAATTTGTGTTGGAAATAGCGCCCATAATATCTGCTTATTTTAGCTAGATATGACACAATTTGCATTGACCTTTCATCTTGGGGTGGTCCCCTACTGACTGAACGTTGCTCCGTTGGGCTAAACCTTTCATCTCTAATAGTACCATTTCCGGGTAATGTTTTTTCATCCTTTCCGGTCATTTTAGCGAAAAAATGGTGAAGGTATAGCATAGAGTATGGTTCCCGCAAAGGGTACGGGGGGGCGGGGTGGATGGGGGGTTCCAAATAATTTTAGGGTACTTTTTTGAAATATCACATGCACAAGTATGATCTTATAAAGCTCTAAGGTAAAACTAGTCAATTGGGGTCCTCATTTTAGAGCTAAACACCCATTAAATCCATATTCCTACCTTTTTTAAGCAGCAGGTTGATGCAAATACAGTAGTTGTACTTATTTCGATACCAACGGAAGGAAGGACCATAGTTTTATCCCCCGGTATCGAAATATAAGCATCGGTGCTTTAAACAAAATTCTGGGTGGGGGTGGTTCCCCTTGGTACACCGTGTTTCAAAAGGCTTGGTAAGTATGGATAATAGGGTGAAATTTAAGGTGAAATTCGTAGACTCTTGTGCAAATAGGTCATTTATGGTTCATTAATACTTTGCAACTTGCCGTTCGAACCACTTTTTCAAATAATTTTAAAATATAGATCCCTTTGTTTTTTTGTATAAAAAATGCAGACTTCACTCACATTTTATACATCTTTTTAATTTTTTATTTCCCAAATTGGATGCCTTTTCTCTTGACTTGGGTAGAACTTGGGACAATCAGCTACATTTTTATAGAATAATTCCTAAGCCTTCTTAACTCTATGGAGTATATACGGGTGTCTAAAAAAAGGAAACCCTCAAGCGCCCTCTCTTTTCACCACAAAAGACAAGAAAGAGTATAAAACACCAAATAATACACTCTGAACAGTGCATTCATAGGTTTTCGACTCCGAAAAAATCTTCCAAAAGGACACACATTGACCGAGTTAGGTTGATTGAAAATTGTACCACTTTTTTCATTATCATCCACCACGGATGGTTACTGTCTGAGCTGTCTTTAGACAATACACA
This sequence comes from Ophioderma brevispina, assembly GCA_023653785.1. Taxonomy (NCBI): domain Eukaryota; kingdom Metazoa; phylum Echinodermata; class Ophiuroidea; order Amphilepidida; family Ophiodermatidae; genus Ophioderma; species Ophioderma brevispina. The sequence continues at coordinate 15,445 of JAMKCH010029436.1, forward strand.
AAACTCTTCTCCTCCAAGCACAATTCTTTCCGTTTTAATGGTTTCTTTTCTTTTGTTTTTTTGCGACAAAGATCAGTCTGATTTGAAAAGGGTTAGTTTAAATAATTAGTAAAATTCCAAGATCTTTCCTCATTTCTTCTTTACCTGTCGCTGCTGCTCTTAACCTGGAACTTGTCAATATCAGACTGCACCTTTGTCACCCCCCAAAAAACAAAGAAACCATAAACAAAAGAATGTCTTGGAGTTGCACACCACTAATACTGTCTCCAGTCGTCCCTGTACAAAAAGGGCGAGATACACAACGTAATTTTCCTTTCTCCTCAATGGAACATCTCCGACCTTAAAGCTAACATCTGCTTGAAGAGCATCGTTCTCCTACCCAATTCAATCATCAAATTAGGGTATTATCCCCAAAATTTTCGCGCTACTGGACCGTGAAGACAGCTGCAACGTGGACCCGGGTCACAAGCACCTTTTTCAATCAGGTCCATGTAAGAATACGTTTACAATTGGTTTGTCGTATCAAAAAACATATCAATAACAATATTTTTTGATATTCCTCAGATTTTATGCTTACTATTGATAGAACCATGATTTGTAACCGCCGATCTCGCCATTGATCCTCAGTTTTTAAGGTTAAACTTATGTGGGGTCACCAAACCAAACCCTCATTTGCAGTGGGGCTGGACATTTTTTAACCCGGTTTCTCACGTTATTTAGTGGTGTTAATCCTATATATAGGTTTTCACAACCACTAAATACTGCTCCATTCTTTCCTGTAAAAATGGGCGAGATAAAACGTCATTTTCCTCCTCAATGGCATCGCTCTGACCTAAAGCTAACATTCTGCCTTGAAGATCATCATATCTCCTTCACAACAGCATGAAATTAGGGTAGTTTATCCCCAAATTTTCGTATGCTACTGGACATAATACTCGCATGCACCGTGGACCCTGGGGGTCACAGCACACTTTTATTGGCAGTCAGTGTGTTCCCTGTATAATATGGTTAAATTGGTTGGTTTCCTAGTCAACAATAACATATCAATGACAGTCGTTTTGTATGATTCCACCGATTTTTATACTTAATAATTGAATAGCACCATGAGTATGTAACCCTATCTCACCATTTCTCTCAGTTTTTATTGTATCCTACTACATTTATGAGTCTAGGGTCACCAAAAAAAAAACCACCCTCTTGCGTGGGGGCTGGACTTAACCGGTTTCCCTCAGCGTTATTTAGTGGTTGAATCCTGAGAATGTGTATTTGCCTAAAGACTACTGAACCAGTGAACAATCCGTGTATAAAATGAAAAAGTGGTTACAAATTTGCAATCGGCCAGAACTCGGTCAATATGTCTCCTTTTGGACGATTTCGGAAACCTAATGAAATGCACTTTTCCAGATGTGTAATTATTTTTATTGTTTATACTCTGTCTTTTTCGGAAATAGAGTGCGCTTTGAGGGTTCCTTTTTTTGAGACACCCGGGTGCCCACACACACATAAGTATAGGTCTATCGTAACATGGAAGTCACATACAATATGCAAAACACAGGACTTAAAGACTGATTCCAGAGAGTTCAAAATAGACATTAGAGTGGATCAGCAGTAATGTATATGCAAAAAACCTGATTTGTTTGAAAATTGAAGGGCGCCCTCTTTCAATTAAATCTCTGAGTTGGCTTTTTAAGTCGAAAGGACATGAGCAACAATGTAACCACTTGAGTATCAGCTGCTTTGCTAAATTTGCATAGTTACATAGAGTCTTTTTTTGCAGTACATTGCAAAGTAGTGTAACGTACAATAGTTTTCATGAAAACTTGGCTGGATTTGATTGCAAGTTCTATTTCCCCCCAGGAATAGTTAGAACATTTCCCTACAACAAACATCGTCCCAGACTCGGACACGCTGTTTGAGACCCCATTAAATTGTCCCTCTTTTAATTTTAGAACAATTTTTAGTAGGGGCGAGCAAAATTTTAACAACTGTTTTAAGTACAGATATGCAAGAGCTATTATATCCTATCTTCAGAAATCCGGAAAAAACAATCAATTGCCGAATCTTGCCATTAGGCTTACAATTCAAATTTGTTATGTTATACGCGCCGCATACATCTCATAATTCTCCATAGAAGACATGGAAAAATAGATTTTTTTAAGAAAAAATCATTTTGCCCCACAAAAAATGTGAATCCTAACATCTCATTTCCGAGAAATAAGCCTGCCCTCCATCTTGGACCCCTTTAATGCCCCACCGGGACGGTTGGTGACAAAAACTATTTTCTGCATATATATGTGACCTTTTGTAGTTAGCCCCACAGTTTAGAACTTATGCACTATCAAATACAAATGACAATTAACAATTGTGTAAATTACAAGGTTTTAATCAAAATTCATAAGTGGACCCCCTTATACACCAATGTGAGTGCAAGGATTGTATGCAATTTAAATGTTAAAAAAGTTGCCCTGTTTACATTGAAGATATTGTTGCCTGGTGTGAGTGTATTGGTCATTTTGGGTAGGCTATTTTTATATGCACACATGTAACATAATGGAAACAAACGGCGGTTTCTCGAACCACAAGTCTCGCCTGCTTTCGCCCCATACTTGTAAGACAAGAGCAGCAGACCAGATTGCAATTTGTATGAAATCGAGGGTGTTCCCAAAAGTTGTGCAAGCTACACAGTAGAGGATTGCAGATCTCCCCCTCCCCAACACCCACCCCTCCTTAACACCCATCAACACCCCACCACCTCCCACTCCCACCACACGACACCCCGTCCGCCAACACCCCCACCCCTACCCCCCAACGATCTTCCAGGCCTCACCCCGACCCCTCCCCCACAGCCAGCAACACCCCCACTCCCCACCACCCCACCCCCCCCCCCCCCCCCCCCACCACCCCCGTCCCCAAACCCGCCCGCTCCCTCCGCCCTCCAAACACCCCACCCCCCTCCCCACCTCCCACCAACCTGACCCCCCCCCTATTCCTTCTCCTCCCCCACCCCGGCCGCACCCCCGTCCGCACCGCCCCCCCCCCCCTCCCCCCCCTCTCTCCCCCGCCTCCCCCCCCCTGCCGCCGGCGGACGCCATCCATCCCCTCCCGCCCCCACCGACCCTCCCCCCCCTGTTCCCCCCCTCCCCCCCCCTTCCCCCCTTGTCCCCCCCCTCCCCTCCCCGCTTCCCATAGACCCTCCCCGCCCCCTCCCGCCACCCCCCCCTCCCCGATCCTCCCCAACCCCCCCCCCGCACCGCTCCTCGCGCCCCCGCGATCCCTCCGCGCACCCCCGCCCTCCCCACGCCACCCTCCACCCCCGTCCCCCCCCCTCACCCCCCCACACCTCCCCCCTTGCCCGCCGGCCCTATCCTCACCCTCTCCCCCCCCCCCATCTCCTCACCCTCCCCCCCCCTTCCCCCTCTGGCGCCCCTTCCCCGTCTGCCTCAGTCCCCACCCCCCGCCCCCGATCCGTCCCTCCCTCCTTCCCCCGCGGCCCCCCCCCGGCGGTCCACCCCCCCCCCCCCGCTCTCCCCCCCCCCCCACCCCGCCGCCCCCCTGGCCCCCTCCCTTCCCCCGCCCTCCCCACCCCCTCCCTACCCTACCCCCACACCCCATCTCCCCCCCCCCCAACACCCAGTTTTCGATTTACCAACAAAGTTACTTGCACTGTGCAGGTAACATAGAAAACCTACCTTGCACAAAATGGAAAGCAACCTGCAGCACAATTTAACCATGCATTTATTAGCATTTTTTAAACTGAGACTTACCCCGATTTTCTGCCTAAAACTCGCTGTCTTCGTCTTGGATCCCAGATCTAGATCCCTCAGTAATAACCCACTTGATTTAATTTCCAAATTACAAGACGAGCTCTCTTCTGTGCCATTTTTTGGGCCTAAATTTTACATGCACGTGTGGCAGGTTTCATTTGGAAGTTCCTGCACATAATCAATGTCCCCTGCATATGTGCAGGTGTCAGTGGGTAAATCGCACACTGACACCCTATCCTCCCCTCCACACCTCCACAACACTCCCCCCTCCCCAGCATCCCAACAACCCAACCCCTCCCCAACCCCCGACCCCCGCAACACCCCGCAACAACACCCCACCCCCCTCTCCCACACTCCCCATAAACTCCAACCCAACCCACCCCCCCCTATTTTCATCCTCCTCCCACCTCCTCCCTCCCCACACCCGCCGCAACACCCCACCCCCTGCACACCCCCCCCCACTCCCCAGCCCCCCCACCCCACTCCCACCTCCCAACCCCCACCCTCAACAACCCCACGCTCCCAATCACCGCCCCAAACACCCCACGGCAACCCTCCTCCCCAATCAACACCCCGTCCCCTCCCCAAACCCCCTCATACACCCCACCCCTGCGCCCCCACACCGCCTCCCCCCGCCACCCCTTGCGTCCCCACACACCCCTCAACACCCTCCTCACCCCTCACCCCCCAACCTTTCACACCCCTCCGAGCCCTCCCCCACACCCGCCTGCCCGCCCCCCCCCCCATCCTCCCCAATCCCGGCATCGCTCATACAAAAGCCCCTCCGCCCTCCCCAACACCACCTCAACCCCCGCAGCTCCGCCTCACCACCCCCCAACTCCCCCCCACCCCCGCGGGGCGCTGCACCCCCCCTACCGTCCCCCTCCCCCCTCCTCCCCACCCACCCCCCCCCCCCTCCCCCACACGCCCTCCCGCCCCCTCGACCTCCCCACATCCACCTCCCCACATCCTCCCGCCGCCCCCGGCGCCGTCCCCTCGCCCCCCACGCTCCCCTTGTCCTCCCCAACAACCCCGCAACACCCCACCCCTCTGTGCAACACCCCCCACCAACACCCTTTAAATTGGCAATATCAACTTTGACCTAACATGATTCACCCAAAAGATTAGCGCTAGACTTTTCATGTACAAAGGGAATTTTGTTTGCCTATCCGATGTACCGTTTCAGCATACGCCATTATGCATATTTAATTATCTCATTTGCATACCTAAGCCGCCAATTTCACATCTTTTCAAATGGCAAAAAGATGTGCACCAATACTGGGCTTTCATGCAGTGAAGGAATTTGTGTATCCGATGGTAACCGTTTCAAAAATATAGCAGTACGCAGATTTTATGCATATTAATTAGTTCATTCGCATACCTAATTAACCCAAATATGCCCAAAATCAATCATGCGAGAACTCTTCAACATCGCTTCCTTACACCACGTTACATCATTTAATATGTCCTTTACGAACGTTAGATAATTTAAGAAAAAAAAGCTGGTGCATAGTTGTTATGCAAATTAGAACCTTAATTAGCATATTTTATGCCAAAAGCCACTTTGAGACCATATGATTCACTCAAGAGGGCATGGCATAGTATTATTTCAGCCAGCGAAGGAATTTTTTTTTGCCTATCTCGATGTACGGTTTCAGAGATAACAGTAATTACGCAATTTAATTAGCTCATTGGGATACCTAAGCCGCACGTTATCACACGCCTTTCAAATTACAAAAAAGATGCGCACCCTGATAGCCTTTCATGCAGCACAGGAGTTTTGAGTATCCAATGTAAAATGATGTTAACATACACATTTTTTTCAAAATTATAGCAATTATGCTGATTTTGGCATATTAATGAGCTCATTTTTGCATATACGTAATTTTGCCCGAAATACGCCAGATCATAGCCGATTTCATATGTTTTTATCCTCGGCATGGAACATATCACCAAAAACATGCTGATTACAAATTGTGAGTTAAAGGTGAGCAAAGATATGCGAGAGATGAAAAAAAATGTGGAACGCATTTTGGTTAGCTTATAAATCAAAGATAAAGTATGTACAACTACATATAACTACTTTAATGCAAGGAAGAAAAAACACCAAATATTGAAAAAATGAAGCATTTGATGAAATTTGGTCATACAGTCCCTCCCGCATATAACATATACCATGGAGTCTACAAAATCGATACTACCACTGAACTGATTGGTGTCGTTTACACAGTAAAAAATAAACAAAGATCAATAATAATTTTTTGTGTTTGCGGTCAAACTTTACAGGCATGGTGCACAATATGCACTTATCAATCTGGGATATTCACAGGGAAAGGCTTTTTTTAAATCTAAAGTTCGGATTTTGATACACAAACGTACAGTAATTACAGAATCAAATAACAAGTCTCTTGCCTTGTCTTTAAGAACAATTCCAAGCCAACCACTTTGCAGGTTATTGGACATCCATGCCAGTATCAAAAATACCACATAAACCCCATTTTTAAATGATTTTTTCTATGTTTTTTTTTTTTTTTTAAACGGATAGCACATTGCTGCCTTATTCCCTTTAATCAGCACCCAGCCGTTTGGATAAGAAATGTGTGCAAAAATGTTTACTAAATTGCTCTTAATAAATGTGGTATTACGAGGTATACCACCCTTTTGGTGAGTGACTTTGTTGCATAAATTACTAAGAAACATCCTGGACCTAAAATTCACTGCGGTAAAGAAGGAAAATATGGCTTTTCCTTCTGATACCCAAAATCTAACAGTTTTGGATGGGGTAAAGTGGGAGGAGTTGTAGTCGGGTCACCCCCCTTTATATACACTCCCAACCCAAAGTGGGCTACCTCTTGCCTTTTGCAGCTCACCAAGAGAGGCTCACTCAACCATAATTATGCAGTCATCTGAATTAGACTAGGATCTCCAGGGTGAGTCATAAAAAAGTACAGCCAATGAGTGGTTTTGTCATTATGAGAACATTAACGGAATTACCAAATGACTTCAAGTGTTTAGCTTTTAACGTCTGTTTTAATCAGCTTTCCCAATAATTTTTAATTTGCTGCAAAGATAATTCCAATCGGTTAAGTATAGGCCGAACTAGAGTATTTTTAATCAATGTGTCAGCTTTTGCCCCTATCCAGAGATTCCTATTTGAATGCACGACAACCAACTAAGCAAATGACTCCCCAAAATGATGGTAATGGTATGTCTATGTTTATGTCAATAACGGTGTAAAAAACACCTTTTTCAAGATCTGGCATATTTTGGTCTACAAATATAGACAATACTTTAAAACCTCAAAAGGTTGTCACAGATGTCTGTTCTTTCATATGGTATGATTCATTCAACTCCTCCAGAAACTTGTACATGTATAAGTTACTTTATTTTCAAATGATTGTTATGAGTGATGACGACGTAGAAAAGTTAAGAGGGCATCGATGATAAATTGTTACTAAATTGTGTGGGGTTAAATAGCGTAATATTTATTCTGCAGTCAATAAATAGCCCGATTTTCTTCTGGACACTGATTTCCTTCGCTGAACGCTGTTCATTTTAATGTAAATGCGTGGACAGAGCGCAAAACCGACTACTTGACTCAAACGACTGTAGCTTGGTCTATACATAACTGATGTGGATGATCTTTGCAGCAAATTAAAGATAATGAAATAAGCTTTCAGATGATATCACAAACGTTAGATATACGTTACTTAAAAAGTCAAAATGGTGGACACAATCAGGGTCAAATTTTTTTTGACTCGCCCTGTACCATACCCTGAAACAGTGGAATTAAGGGGGAATCTATATATTTCAAAATGAGGTGTCTATTAACAATATATGCTCTAGCACATGTAGTTCGTGATTAATAGGAAAGTCATATATGAAAATATTCAGAAATAAGTAAGCCTTTGAAAATGAATCAATTTACAGAGTTCACATTCATTTCATGCCATTACATGAGGTCAAAGGTCAACAAACTTTAATTTGGGCTTCAGTGAAATACAAAAGTTGCTCATTTTTCATTAACTTGCAATACTCTGATAATAAGACTTAATGTGTTAGTAGGTCAAGTAGGTGACATGGCATTTTTTTCAACTTCGTCATGGAAACCAACTGTGTATGCATAATTTTATTACCAATTCCACAGTAATGTCATGTCATAATTCACTCTGCATATAATTTTACTATGATTACTATTATTTGAATTAGTGCCCCTCCCAGAATGGCCGCCCCTTCAGACTTTTCAAACTAACTTCTAAATGCGCCCATTTGGAGTTAGTTACTGATAAAATGAGTGAGTTAGATCTCCAATGAAAATTATACAACACTTCGCTTGACATAAATGAATAAAAATGGAGAACGCCACACACTAGCTTAACTTAGAAGCGAATCCAGCGAGTGCGGAACCACAATTCCACATACACCTTTATATCTGATGCATGTAAGTATTTCCTAAAATTGCTTCATCTGGGGACTCCCTTATCTTTTCCTTCCTCAATTACTGCATATTTTCGGAATATTTCACAAATTAAAAAGTAAAAATCAAGAACCCTGTGGAAACTATGCCAGTTGTGTTTCATGGGATTTTCTGTAAGTGACAATGCAACTTCCAGATCTGAACTTTTTGATTATTCCTTTCATAGAGAATTTCTACATTCAGTAACGGAATCTCCTTTACCCACAAGTTATGGAGTTGATGGGGTTACTCCAGATTGATTCAGTCAGGAATTACAACAAGGATCCAACCTGTTTTTACTGAAATGACATTTTACAACAATGTAGTTGGTCTTACTGTTGCTAAGCTTAAGGAATGCACGCATTATATTTCAATGGGGTGTGGAAGTCTTGGTCAGGCTAGAATGTTTTTTTTACAAAACTAAAAAATCTTTTTTTTAATTTCTAGTTTTTTTTAGAGGTGGTAAGGGGAGGTTTGTTTTACTCATCAGTAGCCAAGAATTGTTTTTCCAAAATACTTTTGCCCTCCTTTGATTTTAATGGATGGGTCCATTTGCCTAGCCCTACTCTCATAGACGAATAGTTTAAAATGGCTGCATCATTTCCTGTACTCCATGCACTATTCAAGAAGGACTCACCCCTGACTTACATCAGGTCTTAAGTTACAATCCATTTGACACAACTCCGTCCCTAACTTTTAAAAAATGGTTTCAACACTGTTGTCATCCCCTTACATCCCTAAGAAAAATGACTACCACCCTGAACCATCAAAACCGCAAAAAGGGAGGTAGCTTTTATTTTCTTGAAGATATAGGAGCAATTTTCTCACTAAACACAGGCAGGGTCAGCTCCAATGTATGATTTTGAAAAGTGGTAATAAATGCCATTTAGGGATTTTAAGGGTATGGTACTGAAGAGTATTTGACCACTTGAGAACTACAGAAGTTACTTTACATACTGTGTACTTGTAATACGGGCAAAATAGTTTAATTTGATCTATTTCGGAACTGAAACTGGCAAAATAAGCACTTTACGAAAATTAATTACTTGTTTTGGAACCGAAAATGAGTACCAATATGTCTAGTATGCGCATCCAGAATGATGCCATAACGTTAATATGTCGCAAAACTTCCAATTTCTTTCTATAGACAGTGTAAGAATATGGACAATATTCATTTTCACAAAAACATTAAGAATTCTGATGTTCACTGTGGTTTTTAAGCTCTACTTGATGGGAGATGAACATTTTTATACACTCAGAACCTTTTTAGTGTTTATATATTTTTTTAGTCATAAATTACAAATATAAATTTTTTCCACCCTTTAGCAGTATTTTCATAATGACTTTTCCTCAAATTTTGACATCATAAAGTAACATCATACTGGGAAATGTTGTTGGTCCTTATTTTGATACCAATGGAAAGAAGACTATTTGCACTATCCTGTGGTCAACCATATTTTTAGGAATTGATTGCAGGAACGAATCACAGGTGGTGCAAACGCCCCCCTTGGAGTTTTTGTTGTCTATCAAAAAATGGTTCAGGTAGTAGAGTGATTCATCTTGGTTCCAAAACAAGTCATTTAGGTATAAATTCATTCAGCCTTTTGAGAGGTACAGCACTTAAATATACAGTAACATATTCCCTTACATAGTGAACATATTCCCTTACAGGGCTTGTAGAGTGCAGTCAAAACAAGACATAAAAGATACAAAAACGCAGATGACCAAGATAAGACTGCTATTAGACTAGTGGTAGCCTATTACAGACACTATCAGTGATCCACATAAAAGAAAGAAAACATCAGTTTTCTCAGATATGAATCGCCATTCAATTACGTATTGAAGTGTCCGTATGGAGAATAATGACTAAAATATCCGATTTTGTCCTTACAAGGTTGCTTTTGGTCTTATCATTTGCAGAGTAAGTTAGGATACCTGTACTTGTTACAGATATGCAAAAATCTGATTTTTGATGATTTTCGTTTTTTTGACTTTTTGAATGATCAAATCACTGATAGTGCCTTTAATACATGAGAGGTCTGTAAGTGTAATGGTGTCCAATGGTCACCGGTCATACAAGTAGCACAAGCTACAATCTTGTTCATAAGTCCTTGGAACACCTGTTAATATTGGCAGCTATGAAAGTGATAATAGGCTTGAAACGCATTGTAACTATAACTTTCTTTCCCCCTCCCCATCCCCTCCCAATCAGTGTTGAAAATAATATGGTGCGAGATTGCTCAAGTGTGTCATGTTCATGCAACAATGAAATGAGGGGGCGGGAACCAAATCTGCACAAAGTGTTCCAACAATGTTGAACAAGATTGTAGCTAGCGAGCTAGCACGGTTAAAAACAACCAAAACAACCTTCACTGAATCAAAGTTTAATTTGTTGCTTAGGGATCATCCGAGTGTTGACATAGTTATGATTACAAAGTCAATGTCTGAAAATGGGGTCCCTGACCAGTCTGCACTATATCACTCAGGATATATGGCAGGTGATTAAGAAATGTCATGTGTAATTTAACAAATACTGGTGTTGCAGATAAGAGATCGAGGGTTTTCATAAGATTTTAAAAAATACAGCAAGTAAACTTGCGTAATCCCCCTGGCAAGATGGCAGTCTGAAACATTACCTCAGATGACCTTTGACCTTAGTCCATGACCTTTGACACCATCCACACATGAAGGAACCCCTATTGCACCTTAACCCCAAGTCTGGTTTAAATCGGACTTAAACTTTTCGAAGGAGACGCGAAACACGAAAACCTAACCAAATCCTAACCAAACTGGAACACACACATACATACATACATACATATTTTAAATCTTTATTCAATGATGACCATGAAAAATACATGAGCCATCGAAGTGGCAAACAACAATACATTGAATAATTATGAACAACATGATATTCCATTAAACGGTCGAGCAAGCTGAAAAAAAAATCAATTTTCTCTGATGAGTTTGTATCTGATTCTCCATATTAGATTTGTGCCAATCATTACACTAACAGAGCAATACTTGGCAACAGCTTTAGCAACAACGTTGGGGAGACCAAGGATTTTCAATCCACAACAAAATCGATAATGGACATGACCGAGCGATCCGATCACAAAGACGATGATTTTGCAGCTAAATCCGCATATAGTCAGCAGATTGCAAAGAGGCTGATACTTGTTGAATTTAGCTTTATAGCAGTCCTCAATGAAAGCGTCAAAGGGACAAGACATATTTCAAGTATTTTATTACTTATCATTCCACAGTAATATAACAAAAGAGTTATAATTACAAGCGATTATAGTAAGCAATACATAATCAAAAACGCAGGAAAAATGGACGGCGACAGTCATTAGGCAATGAACAAACGCACACACGGGCAAGTTAAGCATGCCATTAGTCAGAGAAAACAAAGCGAGTGCGTTTCTTCCAAACAATGTTGGAACCAATGGCTGCACTGACCCCAATGTATTTGGCGATTGCCTTACAACGTCTGTTTGGTAAACCCAACATTTTTAATCCAGACGTTACTCTTTTGTGGACGGTACCAAGACTACCAACAATTATGACGATTGTCTTACATGAATACAGGGTGGCAACATTAATGAGTTCATTGAGAGGTTGGTAGTAAGTAAATTTGGTGTTGTAGCAAGTGTGCACAAAGGCATAGAAGATGCTCACAAGTAAACCAATCACTTTCCACCAACCAGTTGGATTTGGGTGAGTATAATGAACAGTCTTACTGAAAGGTTTCCCATTCTTGATTAGAAAGGGTAACGGGGAGTCCATATTGCAAGAGTTGAGTTCTAGTCATTGCCGGGTCGTCGTGGTTTTTGTATAGGATGTTCATCACGCCTTATACGCCCAGATCTCATGGCGCTTTTAAACGCGGATGTGAGGTTTCTCTCCATCTCCTTCCCCTCAATTTTGATATCTACGTTAACGACAGCAGTTATGACGGATGTATATCCAAGAAGAGCGACGAAAATGCAAATCCACAGGATGAAAAGTGAGATTATGCACGAGAGACGTAGAGGCACGTCTGATCCCGTCGCCATCTTAGGTATGTACATACATACATAGAAACATACATACATACATTCGAACCCTCGTAATATCCCCTCTGCTTTTCAAGCCAGGGGGATAATAAAAATAATAAGTAAAATTAAACTAGAAATTGTACATTCTCGGCTTTCGCGGCTCTATATTCATAAATATGCCGTGGTCCCAGCGGTTACCTTTAGATTGACTTTTATTGAACAACATACCTCTGTAATACATCAAGCATGACAGCTGAAATCTAAGTAGTCCTTCGGACAAAGCTGCACCCACAAAATATAACAACCAACAAACCAACCCAAGATAAACCTGCAATTCCTGTCGATATCTAGGCTACCATTAGACTGCTTTGTTTCTTAGCATGGTTCTGCTTCTGATTTTTTCCTCCTGCTTTACTGTATGTAGGGAGATAACGCATCAGCTAGAATCTGCTGTACGTTTGATTTTCTTTTTTGCTCAGCATGGGGTGCCGTTTCTCAGTTGATAAAATTCTCTAGTTCTTGTGACCTGACTCCTTGAAATAAATAATCAATAATGTGATTAGTGAAAACTTCAACATTTAAATATAAAAAAAGAAAAATTAAAAAAAAAAAAAAAAAAAAAAAAAAACATTTTTGAAAAATATTTGAAATTTGCGGAATACTTCAGAGTGAAGGATAATCTGTAGAATTCTCATAATTACCGTTTTCCAACTGAAGAATGACAGAAAGGAAGAAAACGGCAGTTGTTCCAAGATACGATTCCCCATTCAATTACGTGGTTTGTATTAATTGTCCGAACGGACCGTAATGACTAAAAGTCCCGATTCTGTCCTTTTAGGTTGCTTCTGGTTTTATCATTTGAAGGGTATTAGGATACCTTACTTGTTCCATACATTGCCAAAATCTGATTTTGATGATTTTTTCGATTTCTGATTTAGAATCACTGATAGTGTCCTTTAAATTATCAATACTCTAATTGTATTAACCATTAACAAGGTCCACCTGAATATAATATGATACAGCTTTATATTTTCGGACTGGAAGGAACGTAGGCACAAAATGGTTTGCATTCGTATGCAGAAATGATCGACAGGTTTAGTTAATCTATCGGAATGTTACGCCGCAATATTTCTGACATTAATTTCCACTGTTGTTATCATATCACCAATGTAGCCATAGACAGCGTTCAGCTTTGATTGGGCCGTTTGTGGACATAATTGGTGGAAACTTTAAAGGGAACGATATCCTACTTACAAACCATTTTCTAGGGTGAATTTTGTGTCTGAAACGAATCGAAATAAAAAATGCAGTAAGTTATTAACTTGAAATTTTTCCCATACAAACTGTACAGCATATTTCTGCCCGAAGTGGCTCACTTTTGACAAAATCGGACCCGCAAAAAAACTAGTCCTCCACAACTGGGCTCTCAGGGTAAAAAACAAATATAAACTTGCGCTAGAGGGGTCTTGGCTTAGCAAGTTTATATTTTGTTTGCCTGAGAGTCCATTTTTTAAGGACTTATTTTTTTTTCGAAGGCCTTTATTTTTTCACGCCCTCCTAAATGTTAGGGGTAGGGGTAACATATCTACTTTATTTTTTTTCAGTACATTCCACTTAGTCAAGTTTTATATCACTATTAGCTTTGAAATATGACAAAAAACACAAGAAGCACAACCATAGCCTTATACCATTGAGGCGTTATGGCTTTTTCAATCACAAAATTTGGGCGAAATGCATTTTTTTCCCAAATCAATTGTCACCCTTACCTCCGACTTTCTAACCCTATTACAAACTAAAGAAAATATATTGATCCCATTATGATTTGAATATGACAATGTACCCCTGTCACTTATTAGCATACAGATAGTCACTACTAGGTAGTTTCATGTTCACTCCACTCACAGAAATTAGCAAGTCAAAATTTTTTGTCACCCGAAAATGTCCTTTTTGGCTAAATTGGCCAAAAACTTGAATTTTTTTTCTCAATCAAAAAATCTGGGGTTTTTGAGTGCCAAAATCTGAAAAGATATGAGCATTTGTACCCCTATAACATCAAGTAATCAAGAACTTTTGACTGTTTTTCACCCCTAAATATCTTTTTCACGCCCGTGTCCGCTAAACCGTAAGGCAAGCTTGTAAAACACTGTCATAATCCAATAGAAATTTTGGCATCACAAGTTAAAAAATACATTTGCACTCACGGGGATCTCGATTTTCCGAAGGTTCCGAGTCCGTATCCTGAAAGTTCGCTTTTCCGATTTTAAAACGGTTTGGCTATTCTGAATCTTAAACAGGTTCGCAAATTCAATAATTAAACAAGAGGGACCCAAAGTACCACATCGGTTGTCCTATAAGCATGTTAAAGTAGATCTACCAAATTTACAAGTGGCTATGATTGAAATGATTGAAACAGACCCTACATGACCTTGACCTCCACACCTTGCCCCCATCGCCCTATTAATACATAAGCATAACCCATTTTAGTATGAACCTGATCAAATCCACTGCATTCTAACAAACCCATTGCAAGTTTTGTACAAAAAAATGGTTCAGGAGTAACAGTGATTCATCGTGGTTCCAACAACAAGTCATTTTCGGTATATGCATTCAGCTCACCTTTTAGGTACAGCACTTAAATTATACAGTCAACATATTTCCTTACAGTAACAGATTCCCCTTACAGGGCTTGTGTGAGTGCAGTGTAAAACCCAAGACATAAAAGATCCAAAAAAACCGGCAGATGACCAAGATAAGGACTGCTATTAGACTAGTGGTAGCCTATTTTAAAAGACACTATCAGTGATCCACATAAAAGAACGAAAACATCAGTTTCTCAGTATGAATCGCATTCAATTTCCGTATTCGAATGTCCGTATGGAGTTAATGACCTAAAATATCCGATTTGTCCTTACAAGTTGCTTTTGGTCTGATCATTTGCAGAAGATAAGTTAGGAACCTGTACGTGTTAAAGATATGCAAAACATATGATTTTTGATGCTTTTCGTTTTGACGTTTGAATGATCAAATCATGATAGTGTCTTTAATACATGAGAGGTCTGTAAGTGTAATTGTCAATGGTCACCGGTCATACAAGTAGCACAAGCTACAATCTTGTTCATAAGTCCTTGGAAAACCACCTGTTAAATTGGCAGTATGAAAGTGATAATAGGCTTGAAACGCATTTAACTATAACTTTCTTTCCCCCTCCCCATTCCCCTCCCAATCAGTGTTAACATACTATGGTAGCGAGAAGTGCTCAAGTGTGACATGTTCATGCAACAATGAAATGAGGGGCGGGGGGGGGCACCAAATTTGCAACAAAGCGCTCCCAACAATTTTTGAACAAGATTGTAGCTAGCGAGCTAGCCTGGTAAAACAACCCAAAACAACTTTCACTGAATCAAAGTATATTTGTTGCTATGGATAATCCGAGTGTTGACATAGTTATGATTACGAAGTCAAGTCTGAAAATGGGGTCCCTGACCAGTCTCTGCACTATAATTCACTCAGAGGATATATGGCAGGTGATTTAAGAAATGTCAGGGTAATTTAACAAATATGGTGTCAGATAAGATGACCGAGGGTGTTAATAAGATTTTAAAAAATACAGCAAGTAAACTTGCTTAATCACCTGGCAAGATGGCAGTCTGAACATTACCTCAGATGGACCTTTGACCTTAGTCCATGACCTTTGACACCATCCACACATGAACGGAACCTTGACTGCACCTAACCCCAAGTCTGGTTTAATCGGTTAAACTTTTCGAGGAGACGCGGAAAAAAACGAAAAATCCTAACCAAATCTTAACCAAACTGGAACACAACCACATACATACATTACACATACATACATATTGAATCATTTCTCATGCATGGACCCATGAAAAATACATGAGCCACCGAAGCGGCAAACAACAATACATTGGAATAATAGAACAACATGATATCCATTTAAACGGGTTCGAGCAGCTGAAAAAAAAAATCATTTTCTCTGATGACGTTAGTGTCTGATTCTGCCATATTAGTTGTGCCAATCATTACAACTACAGAGCCATACTTGGCCCAACAGCTTAGCAAAACGGTGGGGAGGAGACCAAGGATTTCCATATCCACAACGAAATCGATAATGGACACGACCGAGTGATCCGTCGATCACAAAGCGATGATGATTTTGCCAGCTAAATCAGCCATATAGTCAAGCAGATGCAAAGCGGATGAACTTGTTGAATTTAGCTTATAGCAGTCTCAATGAAAGCGTCAACAGGACAAGACATACTTCCAAGTATTTTTATTACTTAGCATTCCACAGTAATATAACAAAAGAGTTATAATTACAAGCGATTATAGTAAAGCAAACATAATCAAAAACGCAGGAAAAAAAAGGGACGGCGGACAGTCATAGGCAAGAACAAACGCACACCCGGGCACGGTTAAAAAAAGGGGGCATGCATAGTAAGAGGAGAAAACAAAGCGAATGTGCGTTTCTTCAAAACATGTTGGAACCCAATGGCTGCCCACTGACCCCCAATGTATTTGGCGATTGCTTACACCGTCTGTGGTAAACCCAACATTTTAATCCAGACGTTACTCTTCTGTGAACGGCACCAAGACCAACAATTATGACGATTGTCTTACATGAATACGGGTTGGTGTGGCAACATAATGAGTTCATTGAGAGGTGGTAGTAAGTACTTTGGTGGTTGTTGTAGCAAGTGTGCACAAAGGCATAGAAGATGCTCACAAGTGTAAACAAACTTTCCACCACCCAGTTGGATTGGGTGAGTATACTGAACAGCTACTGAAAAGGTTTCCCATTCTTGATTCGAAAGGGTAACGGGGAGTACCATATTGGAAGAGTGAGTTCTAGTCATTGCAGGGTCTCGTGGTTTTGTATCGGATGGTCTCACGCCTAATACGCCCATATCTCATGGAGCTTTAAATGCGGATTGAGGTTTCTTCATCCTCCTTCCCCATCAAGTTGATATCTACGTTAACGACAGCAGTTATGACGGATGTATATCCAAGAAGAGCGACAAAAATGCCAAACCCATAGGATGAAAAGTGAGATTATGCACGAGAGACGTAGAGGCAACGGCTGATTCCGTAGCCATCTTAGGGATGTCCCATACATACAACATACATAACAACATACTAGAAAACATACAGTACATACATGTAGAACCTCGTAATATCCCCTCTGCTTTTAGCCAGGGGATAATAAAAATAATAAGTAAATTTTAAACTAAAATGTAATTCTCGGCTTTCGCCGCGCATCTATATTCATAAAATAATGCGTGGTCAGCAGGTTTACCTTTTAGATTGACCTTTATTGTACAAAAATACCTCTTACTACATCGCATGACAGAGAATGCTAAGTGGTCCTCCAGAAATGGCAAGCCCCACAAAAATAAAACAACCAACACAAACCAACACACAAGATAATAAAGAGCAATTCATGTCATATATAGGCTACCATGAGAATGCTTGTTTCTAGCATGGTTTGCTTCATGATTTGTTCCTGCTTTACGGATGTAGGAGATACGCATCAACTAGAATATGGTACGTTTGATTTTCTTTTTCTGCTCAGCATGGGTGCAGTTTTCTCAGTAGATAAAAAGTTCTCTAGTGTCTTGTGCCGGACTCCTATGGAAGAAAATAATAAATAAGTGATTAGTGAAAAGATTCAACATTTTAAATGATGTGATAATATAAAGATATAAGAGATTATTTAAAGACAATATCAGTTGATTGAAAAATATTTGAAATTTGCAGGAAGTAGCTTCAGAGGGAAGGATAAGTCTGTAGAATTCTCATCAGTTACTTTTCGCAAACTGAAGAATTGACAGAAAAGGAAGATAACGGCAGGTTCAAGATGGCCTATCCGACCCCTCAGCCTACGGGTCGGACGTCTTCGCATTTTCTTGGCGTTTCTATGTGGCGTTCCCCTTACTTTTCTTTCGTTGAGACCCATGGGTCGACGACGGTGTTCTTTGTACTCGAACCGATGGTATGTAGACTGATTGCGGGAACGACCATCACACTGATTCGTTCTCCCCCCTGTTTTTCCTACTCCTCTTTCATGCCTTACCTTCTTCTTCCCGATGCTGCTGGCACCTTTTCTCCTGCCGGTCTTCTCAGCTTATCGTAGTAGTCGCCATCTCTTTTTGTCATTTTGCCTACTTAGTCACATTCAACTACGGTTGTAGAAGTGTCCGAACGGACATTAATGATACAAGGCCCGTTCTGTCCTTATTGGGTGTTTGGTTTTATAATTTGCAGGGTGGTTAGGATACCTGTACTTGTTACATACTATGCAAAAAACTCTGATTTTTGATGATTTTTTCGATTTTCTGAATATTTAGCAAAATCATGATGAGTGTCTTTCAAAATTATCAAACGTCATGTATATCCATAACATGTCACCTGAATATAATATGAGACAGCTATTATATTGTCGGACGGAAGGACGAGGCACAGAAAGGGTTTGCTTCGGATGCAGAACAAATGATCGACAGGTTTAGTTAATCATCAGGCTGATTACACGGAATATTTCTAGCATAATTGCAATGTTGTTATCAATCACCAATGTATGCCATATGACAGCGTTCAAGCTTTGACTTACGTTGGTGGTGGACAGAATGGTGGAAACTAAAAGGGAAAGAGATCTACTTACAATACCATTTTCTAGGGTGAATTTGTGTAGAAACGAATTCTGAAATAAAAAAGGCACACCATAATTATACAAACCCCTTGAAAAATTTTTCCCAAGACACTGTAACAGTGCTTATTTCTGCCGAAGAGTGCTCAAATGTGACACGCCAAAACATAAGGCCCCCCCCACCCACCCCGCAAAAAAATAAGTCAATCCCAACAACCCACTGGGACCTCTCAGGGCTAAACAAATATAACTTCTCTAGAGGGAGGTCTTGGCTATAGCAACCGACCACCAACCCATTCATGTTGGCCCTGAGCAGTTCACCCAGTTTTTAAGGATTATTTTTTTGCGAAGCCTTTATTTTTCACGCCTCCGTAAATGTTATAGGGGTAGGGTAACATATTACTACTTTATTTTTTTTTCCAGTACAAGTTTCAACTAGTCACGCCCGTCCACATAGATCAACCCCTATTAAGCTATTGAAATACTGAAAAAAAGACACAAGAAGCATAACATAGCTTATACCATTGAGGAGTTATGGCTTTTTCATCACAAAATTGGGGCGAAAATTGCATTTTTTCCCAAATCAATGGTCACCCTGACCGCCGACTTTCTAAACAGTTACAAAAAATAAAGAAATATAGATTGGTCCCATTTAATGATTTGAATTAAAAAAGTACCCCTGTCAACATGATTTAGCAGACAGACCCCATTAAGATCACCTAGGTAGTTTCATGTTCATACACTCACAGAAAATTAGCAAGTCAAAATTTTTTATCACCCGAAAATGCCATTTTTGGGCTAAAATTGGCCATAAAACTGGAACATTCTTAATAAAATCAGTAAAAAAATATGGGGTTTGTGTTTTGGTGCCAAAATCTGAAATATATGACATTTTACAACCAGGAAAACTTCAAGTATCACCAGAATTGACTGTTTTCACCCCTAAATTTTTTTTCACGCCCGTGTCCGCTAAAACGTAAGTCAAAGCTGAACACTGTATAATACCACGAGAAAGGTGCATTGCAAAAGTTAAACTACATTTGAGATGAACGGGTTATCTCAGAGAGTTCCGAAGGTTACGAGGCGTTCTTGGAAAAGTGTCGCTTATTCGAATTTTAAAAAAGGGGGATCTGAATCTTAAACGGTTCGCAATTCAATAATTAAAACAATAGGGAACCAAAGTCAACATAGGTTGTCCTAAAAGCCTGTCAAGTAGATCTACCAAATTTCAAGTGGATATGCTTGAAATGATTGAGGAACCAGACCCTTACATGACTTTGACATCAACACCTGATCCACATAGCCGCTATTTAATACATAAACCATACCCGTATGAACTGAGCAATCACTGCCACATAACATGCAGTCAGCCACCTCATTATAAACCATTATATATGGAGTTTCAGATAATGAAAAAACACAGCCTGTAATAATGCTTTCTAACCCAAACATAACATGCACTAAAAAATAGACAACATTTAACACGTCAGCGTATACTACCATGCACAACAGGCCCTATGTGTGCCCTAAATGGACCTTGATTTCCACATCCTGCAACCCTCATATAAGGTCCCTGGCAGAAAAGAGGTACACTAAGTAGTATTGTTGCGTTCCCCCCCCCGTGTTTCAGAAGAGCAAGCGTCAAAGGTCAATGACATTATAAGGCATGTGATGGTCATAACTGCTCAGCCAAAGACCTATAAGCAAAAAGGTGTGTCTATACCATGTTTTGGGGGTTCAATAAAAACAAAATATGTTGCGGCTTACAAATGCAGCATCAGTGCTTTTCAGCCCATAGGGAAAGAAAGCATTGTAATCAGAAATATACAAGTTTTTCAATTAATTAGCCAATTATCAGGCTGTACAAATATTAAACAAAAACATTGACCATAATCTATTTTAATAATGATTAAAACAGCACAATATATTGTGTGAAGATGTTCTTGGAACAGATCCTCAAACTATGAGTCTTTGTTGAGTAATAGTGTTGCTATAGTGTGACATTTTTGTTAAGAAACAAAATAAAAAAAATAAACACGCAGGGAAAAACAATTCCAACGGGTCATAAGGGTGTGGAGGTAGGCCCCTCTCACTCATGAGAGGGAAGAATTACAACTGCACGAGGAGAGCTACCTTCCACACCTTATTTTGCACAAAATCACTTCATGCTTAACCGGGCTGGGCGTGAAGAGGTATTGCAGAGTAGGTGCTACGATGGTCGACAGACAAGAGGGAGTTATTGGACAGCGACACCCTCTTCGTGTGACCTACACACATGATCAAATAGACTTGTTGGACGCGTCCACCGACACGCACCGCACCACTCACACAACCCCCCGACATGTCCAAGAATGTCTGGGAGGATGGAGGCTCTTTATAGAATGCCCAGGAGGAAGCGTTGAACATCTATGCCAAACCACGAAGCCAGTCACCAATATGGTGTTTTGTTGTGCATTTCAAACCGCGCCACAGACCCAGACACCTTCCCGCTGGCACTCAATGTGGCCCTCCCCCACACACGGTTCTCTCTTGAGCTGTCTGCAACTGCAGCGCGCAGAGACAGTGACAGAAACCATAAGGGTTTAAAAGAAAGAGTCTGATTCTGGGCCAAAAAGCCTGCATGAGGAAGAATAGAGACCTCCATGCACTCAAAGCGTAGGTGGCCTCCTCAATAGCAATGTAGATCTGAACTTCATGGCCACAAGCCACTAGGAAGTTCCAAAAGACTAAGCTTTCTGTTGGGTTTAAACTGTTCAGACACCAAGAGTTGCAAAAGATCTACGCGAAAAGCACATCCGGAACAAGGCGGACTACCCAGACCCACGGGATCCGATCGCCCCCAACCCCCGTAAACCTACCCTTCACCAAGATGGAATCACAAGCCTCATTTACGGGTCTGGCGGTGTGTTTCGGTTTAAAATAAAAACAAACAAAAACAAAACAAAAACATACAACTCGGACAGTCAGGACACTAAGTTTAAACACACTCCCGAAAGACTTCCTTGAGGGGGGAATATAACAACCTGGGTCTACTGGTCACAGAAATTGGCTGGATCGAACTCACGATCCGCCAAACCATGAATGGTAAATGGAATAGTAGAGAATCCTATGAGGCTATAGTGAATTGCCTGCACAAGTGAGCATGGTAGCCTGTTTCAGCAAGTAACACCTCAGTGTACAGTCTGAGAAATTGCACCAGCAGGTTCGGAGCATGGATGGTGCACTCCGGGACGAAAGCGTCGGCTGGAGGACCTCTTACCAGGTCCCCTCGATTTGGAAAGCTGTAAGCTGCTCTTTCCCTTACAAGACCCCCCCAGATCTAGTAGCCTGGGAAACCACAGTGCCTGGCACCATTGGGTCACACACACGCAGGACAAGGCAGTCTCGAGATCCAGAGCCACCAAGGAATTTGGGATCACATGATGGCATCTGGAAAGCTATGATCAGAATAGGCTCGAACTGCATGGGGGATCGGGTACAGAGAATATGCCACAATCTGACGATTCAAGATAGGCGAACAGATCAAGTGTGGACAGTCCACAATCTAGAAGATTGTGCGGAAAACTGCAAAGTAGGAGGCGATTACTCCAACGACGGCCCCTCTGACTTTTGCTGTGGGTATGGGATTTAGGGCCCTTACTGGGAGATCTGTCCACAAACCATTGTCCAATCCCGAAAACACATGGGAGGCGATCGGACCAATGTCCCAATCCGGCACATCTAAATAGAAGAAGGAATCGCCCTGCATAAGCCTGGGACTGATGAAACCCTTCCTTTTTTTATGTGTCACCCACAGTAATATTGTAGAAGCTGGACCACAATACTCCCCACAATTACCCTTCCCCCTAAGTGTGGGAGAGTTTGGCCTAGCGGTTAGGGTGCTTGCTCTGGCGCAAAGTTACAACCAAAACCATTACCCCCCGGGTTCGAAATACACCCCGGTGGGGTCGTCTGCGCTCACACGCCCGCACCCCCCCACCTTGCCACCGGCCACCCCCTTCTTCGGGGTATAACAATTCTGGATTTGATTGTTCCCAGCTATTGATTCAAATACAGATTACCGCTCTTCATCTATGGTTCACTTGGAATGGGCAAAAAGGATCATATAAAAGACCCATCCTTCGGAAGGGGACGTTAAGCAGTGCGGTCCCGTGTACAGAGAGCAACAAACTTACATGTACATCGCAGTCAGTGTCGATAAGAGTAGGGGTAAACCCCTGACTGTTCACCAATCCGCCCCAGCCTCAAATCCAAGGGCGGGCGCCCTGGTAGGAGAGTCAGTATCATGGATACACGCGGCCCCCGGATAAGCACACCTGCTGAACAAATCCTAACACCACAACAAAGACCATCTACAATGACTGTGGATACGAGCAAACAAACCCTTCCCCCTGCGGGAGCCAGTGTCGCAATGCCAGATAGCCGGCAAACAATCGAGTAGTTACGTGGTGACGAGTGCTAGGGCGGTTGGTCGCGGCCGGCCCTCAAAAGAGATGGGTGGGTGGACGCCAGGGTGTTGCATAGGTGACTGTGAGGCTTTCTGAATCTGAATGGACTCTTGCCTCATATGAGTGCAAAGTCCACCATTGAAGGTATGAGGTAACCTCGTCTTCCGGGAGGGAGGTGGGGAGTTTAATATGCCACAAAGTTGTTCATCCGGCCAGCTAAAACACACAAATCTGACACCCAATGGCCTTGCATCTAAATCTGGGACCATAATTTGCTCTCATTTTATGCGGCCAAATAATTGTCACGCCACCCTTACCTTTGGTAGTGGGTAGACAAGACTCAAAGTTTCAGACGAAGGGGATGTTTGCACCTTATAAGATTTTTCTTTTCACTTCTATCAAAAAAAAATATATGGCTTTATGCACTTAATACTCCGGACCCGACTGTAGTTTACACAAATAATTCTTTTCTATCACGCCAAAACTAGCAAAATCACATACTATTGTATTTTTAACTCAAAAATAGAAATTGGCAAATTTTTAGCAGTTATTGCTGAGTGAAGTGTATCTGGCCACCCTCCTTAGTGGGGACAAAACCGGATTTTAAAAATTTCGGCTGAAACTAACCTAATCGGAGAAATCAAGTTTCCAATGAGATTACTTCCTTAAAATACATTACGTATGAGCAATATGGGGACTATTGGAATGTTTGGATCAATGGAAAGGGAGACTTACCCCAAACCACCTGTACCAAAATCAAAATGATCCGAGGCTTTGTAACTAAAAAAATCCAAGGGGGTCTTAACCAACCCCTTTCAAATGGTTGGGGGATGAAGTTCAAGAACAGTTTCATGCAGATTAAAAATATTTTTTGAATTACTTGCAAAAAAAAATTGTGCAGACCATTTGAAAAATCAACGAAGGGTCATTTGATAGCTTCTCCTATGTGCCTAATTCTGTTTGTTGCCAAAAAAAAAAAACTTGTTATAGACACCTCATTTGTGCTTTCAGGACCAAATGGTTGAGGATTATGATACCCTGATATGCATTATAAAGTCATTGACGTTTGATATTGAAGTCTGAACCAACAGCAGCGGCCCCAGAAGGTTTCCACGAAACAAATTGTTTGTAATATTCACATATAGCCCTAAAGAATATACAAAAAATTCATTTTATCAAAAATCAAGCAAAAAACTAAATTTTATGATTTTTATTATAAAATTACCAAAGCCGTCATTACCTGGTCTTTTGTTTGGGTTGAAAGTGCTTATAATTTCTATTATTTCTTCTGAACTATTTGGTTTCATGAACAAATCAGTTTTCGTCGGCACTGCATAGTAAACACATATCGTTCTGGGCACCGTAACAGGACTATAAACCTGGCGTTGTCGACGCTGCAGCACTCAGGTCACACCTGGTTGTTGATCGCGGGGTCAAAAGTTAATGGCCTAGGAAAAGGAACAAACAAAGTTCTCGGTACCTCAACCAAGTGACATATTACAGCGTTACCGCCCAGGTAACCCATTTGGTGTTCTTTACGAAAGTGCATTAATAATTTGTCAGGACTCAGACCCCTCGCTTTAAAACCGGCGTCGATGGCTAAAAAATGGTCCATCGGGAAGAAAGAAAGACGTTCACAGTGTTAGTTTAGCCATTATTTTACACTAAAAAATTGTGATAGCGCCGCGATTTGACGCAAATGGTGATCGCAAGCCTTAAAGTTGCCTCACTTTTACCACACAAAAGTCCGATTTTTGCAGCGTGCGCACAGATGATTCAGAATTGTATTCGGCCATATTTGCATCTTCTCTTGTGCCTCTAAAGGCATGTACCGGGAAGGGAGTACTGTCTCTTACACATAATAAACTGCGACAAAACGGTATGGATAGTTCTGGTATATGCGATTCGTAGATATTTATTGCCAGCGGTTAGGGATGAACCTCAATCTTACCGATGTGTTTATCAGGGGAACCCAGTAACGGACCTGTGGTACTAGTGCGAGTGCCGAGAGTGACTGATTAATGCGCTTCATAGGATTGTTAAAGTAATGCTGAATATTTGTTCCACTAACTATGATATTTATTGGCCTATATTCACAAAGAAATATTGAATCTCAATTGACGATTTCTTGGTGAATTCGATATGCGTTTATTCTGTCTCAGTTTTTTAAATGTCCTTCGTAAAGTTTCCCCTTTCCACGCCCAATCACATTATTGATCGTTTTCCAGAATTTCGTCGATCTATCTTATTTTAACATACTCTCAACACCTTTTAAAGCGAGTTGTTAATTCCAATAAACTGCTATCTTTCTTAAATATTAGAGAAGCATAAATGAGTGTAATTATAGAATGATCTGTACCGGTATCCAGGCAATATCATAAAGACTATACACTATCTTTAACAATTCATGTGAGACGTCACAAAATAATCTAATTTTGTCTGCTTTGAAGGCTTTCTTTGCCAAGTGTATCTTTTTAAATCTGGGTTAGCAGCTCTCTCAAGGGTCTAACCAAATTTATTTTATTCAATAACTCATTGTAAAAGTTTTAGTCTTGGCTTTTTTTTGTCTGGGTTATTTGAATCTTTCGTAATTACAACCCATTTCACCTAAGAACCGCATTTAAGCATAGTAATAATAATACTTAAAAATTAGTAATAATAATGATAACTAGCGCACAATGAAGGTGTCCAGTTGAAATCTTGCCACAAAATTCAATCACCACATAATTAAGTGTGTGTACATTATAAGTTTTGCGTGGTCTATTTTTTTTTCCGAATCTATTGGCACTATATTGATATATTTGGTGGTAAAGTAGTTAATGCACAATATTTTTGATTTAGATTTTTAATTTTATTTGGCATCTCTTCCCTGGAAGGAGGTGTGGTCCTAACATTTCTTTTAAACTGTGATAAAGGATTCTGTGACAACTAAGATGTTTTGTTACAAATTGGCCAAAAATTCTGAAGAAGGCATTTAGAGGTGCTTAATTGTTCCGATTTATGTCTGTTGGTGTCTCTACTTGAATATGATGAGAGCCTGGCTCTTGCCATACTCCCATTTAGTACCATGGGAACAAACTTTGCAGTTTTGTTGGTAGAAGCAATAATGCATATCGCGTCAGAAGCCCCTCTTTAAACAACGGTGCAAGATTGAATGGTTAACCATTAAAACTGTGTTTTTTTTTGTTTATAATTCTTTTGAATGAAATGATTGGAGGACTCAAATTTCAGGTCAGATGACAATGAGAAAAATTCTGCCTTTCATATGATATCAAAATCGATACTACTCCGGGTCCTCGGAGAGGGCCCCAAAACGATCTGAACATGCAACCTTTACCAAGATGTGTGTATGTGTGGTGTCTGTGTGTGTAAGTGTGGGTATGTTCTGTGTGTGTGTGTATGTGTGCGTGCATTAATGTATGTGCGGTGGATAAATGGGGGTAAACCGTAGACTTGAGTATTATATGTGAAACAGGAACGAATGTGAAAGGGGAAAACAAATTATGTACAGAATTCCTTTCAATTTTCCGGGGACCTTGTCAACCGTGATCACCGTCACAGTTTTTGTTTGGTTTTTCCTTTGTATTGTTTTATTGTTATAACCTCATGATCAATATTTTTTTGGGATTTGTGGCTTGTGTTAATTTATGTTTGTTTTTGGATGTTCAAGTTAAAAATCCTGTTTTTTTTATTTATGTATTGTTACAGACGTACAGATCAATTGATGATAGGAACGCAATATTGTTTCAAAACAAAACAAAAATAGAACAGAATAAAAATATTTTGAACAAGTTAATGAGTAATTAATGCTAATTAGGGTAACATGTAGATGTAACTTTAGGCCCTCAGTCCACTTGTAGAGGTCCTTAATACAGAAGAAAAAGGCGAGCGTAAAAAAATGTTTCTATTTAATGTCGTCCACATCACAAAGAACGGGCCCCATCACAAAATAATGGTATACCCTTAAAAAAGGGATTAGCAGCGATATTGCGAGATAATCGAAAACTGTGTGAAATCTTTTGTTTTACTTACTGAATGGGTAGTGTTTACAATTCATATAACGACTGCTTTAATATAGAAACCACCAAATAGTGAAAAAAAATAAA
>JAMKCH010029437.1:0-17580 GCA_023653785.1 Ophioderma brevispina
CAGACGTGTGGCCAGATTTTGTAAAGAATTACACATTCTTAGGAGAATTAACTCTCACAATCTCAATAGGTAAGTATAAAGAAGAAGAAGAGGAGGAGAGTATTTGTTACTCTAGGAGCAAGATAAAAGTACCTGCCATGGTGAGATCCCAAAGCTTGATGGGTATCAACGTGTTCATTGGTCTCAATAGGGAGACCAAATTTAGAGGGGTGTCACATATAGTAAATGACCAAACGTGACCATACTAGTTTTCTGAATCATAACATCCGTCTCAGAGACCAACTGATAAGGTCCCGGATGAGCCCCAAAAGCTTATGCAACATAAAAATATTTGTGAACACATGGCAGGAAACTAGTTTAGTTATGACTTGGGATGTACCTGGGGTGTATTAACTGAATGCGTACTGATTACACCAAAGTTTGACGTTGCCTTATATAGTTATTGTTACAAAATGATCATTGCTTTTTTTTTTAAATAATTTCTTCCTAATTTTGCATTTTTCCAGGTTATTCGTTTTATGACACTATAGACCTTGCCATACACAAGCCTTTGCAGCACGTTTGGCCGCTACTTCTTCATCATGCCATAGTAAGAAACAAATATACTTCAACTAATATCTAGTTTGTTTCTACTAAGGCAAGATAACAGGTGCGCTTTTGCAATGGTTTTAAAGATCTTAGCGCACCAGAAATGTCAAATAAGAGTTGCTGCTGAGTATAGAACCTACACTTATGTCTTCTATCACAAATATTTGACGAGTTTTGGATTTGATGTTGTAGTGATCAAATCACATCAATAACGTGTCAAGTAGATTGCTCGTGCTGGAAACTTGGATATAGAGCAGAAGATGAAGATCATTTTAATGAATTTAAGGGTGGTGGCGCGCGTATTGGAATGATTGAAAAAAGGCCAAAACAAATTTGTTTCCATTAGGCCCCGCGCGTTCTGATTTAAAGCTATTTTTACCGCATTTAATTTTTTGTTTGATTCAGTGAGAAAATATTATTTTTTTTACACAAATATGCATCAGAGATGGACAAATTAACTTTTTAAAAAAAAAAAAAAAAAAAAAATCATATATTTGTTTTATAAACTAATAAATTTGACAGTCAACTGTTTTGACTTACCATTTGGCCCGAATTAGCCATTTCTGGGGGTAAAATACTTTAAAAAAAAATTAAATTAAAAAAAAAACCGCATTTTACATTAGGTTTTTGGACCACCTACTAGAAACATGTTTTTGGCCTTACGTCCTAATAAACTAATATATCAATAGAAAAAGTCTGTACTGCATTTCCAACCTGTGCCCATATTTCCTCCTGACTACGAGGTCGGACATCCATCTTGAATCGGCGAGCACACTGTTGGACGCTTAGATGTTTACCGCCCAAGCCCATTACAACTAAAACTTACGGCACGGAAAAATGCACTTTCTTGTTGATTTGGCCAGGAGACCCTCGAATGTAAAATGATCCTTAGATATTCAAGAACATCGTCAGGCATGTGGTTTGTTCAGAAAGTTTACCGTCGCAGAGATCAGGCACGGTGTTTTTGCAGATTTCCAAAATGGCTTCCTAAAATAGCGTGGGCTATAGCATGTTCATAGTTGCTACGGAGTTGCTATGACGAGTGTGACGTATTTAACACAGTAGTAGTGCACAGTTGTAATATTTTAATTAGTATGGAACTTTGACCTCGGTAGGTGCGAAAACAGCGTCCGCCTGCTAGTTCGTTTGTATTATTGGTAATCAGCGAAAATAAGCGTGTTCATGTCCATCCGAAAGAAATAACCGGGAACAGTCCAGAGGCCTTGAGTATAGCATGTATATTATGAAAATGCATATCGTATTGGAGTTTTGATACTCAAGGAAACAACATTTTTTCAATGTATGACTTACCAATATCATTTTTATTAAAAAATTGTACGTCTTATTATCGTTTGACGTTGTATTATGGTACCACAGTTATAAGCTCTGCAGAGAAGATACGAATGTATATTTTTTCCAATGTAGTTTCAGCTAATGCTCTTTCCAATTCTCAACATAGAGATCTTAATATTATAGGTATTTGTTAAGTAAGTAAAAAATATTACCAATAATTTTGTGCTTGTTTGATCAGTTTGGAACTTTCGAAAACCTAAACCAAAACGAGACAAAAACAACGTAAACCTCTGGAATGAAATCATAGTCGAATTTTGAGTTTTAGAAGAGAGTAATAATTAATCAAATACCTTTTGTTATTACTCAGGTGGTTTTCTTCGGCCTTCTGTTCATCTGGCGACACGAGTACTTAGGATACGGTATCTTATGTGCAACAGTCGAAGTGAACAGTATCAATCTCCACCTACGACAGATTCTTCTTATGTATGACGTTACAAAGAATGCCATCGTCTACAGAGTGAACAACATCATTAACGTCGCTACCTTTGTTTTTGTCAGGATACTATCTTTTTCTTTGGTTTTGATCTTTTTGGTGGGAGATCGGGAAAGGATGTGTAGCCATTGGAACACTGGGATATATTGTTGGTACAACTGGTTTATTGATTATTAACTTGGTTTTATTTAAAAGGTTAATACTGAGAGATTTCATCGTTAAAGGTCATGAGAAAATTGAAGTTAACGACAACATTATGGACAGATGAACAGATGAAACTTGAATTTTTGTATAAGATTTGCTATTGCTATGAGGGCCAGCTGTTTCCATATACCATTTATTAAATGAAAATTATTTGCTAATATTGTCTAATTTGCCATATAAAAGAATAGAATTTTATTGTAATAGGCCATTTTTTCTTCTCTCGCTTCTTTTGGCTAAAAAGCTATGTGCTGAGCTTTTTTTTTACAAAATAATCTATTTCAACTTGAAAGCGCCAATGATATTGCTAATTATCAGTTTGCAAATGTGGGTCCTTCATTAGCATCTAAGATCCCAAAGTGTCAACAATGTTGTAAACAGTGATGTACCAAATGATAATGCTACCAGCATCAATGATACTCACTTCAAGTTTCAACCCGTCACAAATGACTATGTATATAAAAACCTTTGTGCATTAAATGATAACAAAGCGACTGGTACCGACGAATTACCATCTCGTCTTCTTAAGATAGCTGGTAAATCAGTTTGCGGACCATTAACATATATCATTAATCTGTCTATTTACAGGTATTTTTCCAGATAAATGGAAACATGCACGTCTGTGCCCTATTTAAAAAATGGCGACCGTTCTCTGATCCACGCAATTACAGACCCACATCAATTCTTCAAATAATTTCTAAACTCTGTGAAAGAACTGTTTTTGACCAATTGTACCCTTTTCTGAATGATAATGAGTTTTTGTACCTCAATTAATAAAGGTTTAAACCATTGCACTCTACAGTAACAGTTGTTCTAAATGCTATGATGCAATTTACAGGGGTCATCCTGTGGGTATGGTTATATTAGATCTGAAAAAAAAAAGCTTTCGATGGATAACCACATCATTTTGCTCCAAAATATTTTTAAAAAAAATCTTGGCCTGAATGAAATTTGTGTCTCATGGTTTAAAAGCTACCCGAGCGAAAGAAAACATATCACCGAAATAAATTATGTGAAGTCTAATGAAACTAGTAGTTCATGTGGTATACCTCAAGATTCAATTCTTGGGCCATTACTCTTCATTGTTCATATAAATGATATGCCAAATTATGCTCAATCATGCACAGTGAGTATGTATGCAGACGACACTGCAATCTATGTTCATGATAAATATATGGTAGACATTGTTCATATTTTAAACGCAGATCTCGAGAATGTAAAAAACTTAGTTTGAATGTTCTGATGACAGAGGTAATGATAATGCGCACTCGTCAAATAAAACGGGTAAACTCATGTAAGCATCTTGTGTTGCCATTGATGAGATTCTCTCATGGACAAAACACGCAGATTATGTTCCTTAAAAAGCCTGTCGGGCATTGTTATACTTTAAAAAGCCAAAGGTTTCTTGCCTACCCATTTTACTTGACATGGTGGATAGTTGTACTGTTGAATCTCATTTAGACTACTGTAATGTCGTATGGGGTACTGTCTGCCATAACCATAGAAATAGGTTGCAAATATTGCAAAACCGTGCCGCCACAATAACTACTGGGACGAACTAGTTCGATTCAAGCACTGATGATCTCAATACTTTATGATGGAAAACTATATATGACAGATATAAATTTCATCATGATGTTTGCCGTGTACAAAATAGTCAATAACCTTGCCCCTTCTTATCTGTCCAATCGCTTTATTACGCAAGTTATGAAACAAGATCTCACATGCAAATGTATGTCCCATTTCCTCATCTTGAATACAAGAAGCACAGTATACCTTACACTGGTGCAATATCCTGGAACTCATTGCTGGCTCACTACCTGATTTTAAAGAAAAATATATAAATGTGGTATAAGCTTTCTAATATTTCCTTTTATTTAAATACTTTATATTGTAACTTTTTATATATGCTTACTTTTTACTCGGTTGGTGTAAAACGCATAAGCGCATAAGAGCATAAGACTGCATAAGCATAAGAGTGCATAAGCATAATCGCATAAGAGCATAAGAGTACATAAGTATAAGAATAACCGTATATACGGAACATAATCGCATAAGAGTGCATAAGAGTGCATAAGCATAAGAATAACCGTATATACGGAACATAATCGCATAAGAGCATAATCGCATAAGAGTGCATAAGCATAAGAATAATCGTATATACGGAACATAATCGCATAAGAGTGCATAAGCATAAGAATAACCGTATAATACGTATCATAAGCGCATAACAGCATAGGGGTGCATAAGCATAAGAATAACTGCGTATATTCGGAGCATAAGCGCATAAGAGCATAGACGCATAAGAACACAAGAGTGCATAAGCATAAGAATAACCGTATAATACGTATCATAAGCGCATAACAGCATAGGGGTGCATAAGCATAAGAATAACGGTATATACGGACCATTTTGCGAATGAGAGCATAAGAGTGTAAAACCCATAAGCCCCACGGAGCCTATGCGGAGCATAAGCGCACGATGGTGTAAAACGTATTCGATTTACCATACATACGGAGCATAATCGGAGGTTGGGGGGAGGGGGAGGGAGGATACTGATATGTCAAGGCATATGGGATGTGCCTCCCAAATGGGTTGTTTTTCACACAAAAAAATCATTAGACATTGGTCCCATTTTCTGCCAAAAATTCCTTGGATAAGGGTTGCAATTTAGAAAAGAAGAAGGAAACACTCTGTAAAATCACCCGTTTTTGAAGGCAGAAAACCCTTAGACATGGGTCCAAATTTGCAAAATTTTTCGAGAAAAAATCGTCAAATAGGTCTCTTATGGGTTTTACACTCTAATGCTCTTATAATACTGTTATGCTGATGGGCTTATAAATGCTCCGTTACGGTTATGCGCTTATGCATTATGATGCTACTGTAAAGGGTTATCTCTTATGCACTCTTATGCTCTTATGCTCCATATTGTACGGTTATCTCTTATGATTATGCAGTCTTATGCTCTTATGCGCCGCATATTCGGTTATTGTGCTTATGCAGTCTTATGCTCTTATGCGCTTATGCCCTTATGCGCCTATGCTCCGTATTGTACGGTTAACGGTTATCTCTTATGATTATGCAGTCTTATGCTCTTATGCGCCGTATTATTCTTATGCAATCTTATGCTCTTATGCTCTTATGCACTTATGCTCTTATGCGCCGCATATTCGGTTATTGTGCTCTTATGCGATTATGCTCTTATGCGCTTATGCGCTCATGCACTTATGCTCTTATGCACTTATGCGCTTATGCACTTATGCTCTTATGCGCTTATGCCCTTATGCGCCTATGCTCTTATGCGCTTATGCTCCGTATATACGGTTATTATTATGCTTATGCAGTCTTATGCTCTTATGCGTTTTACACTAACCGCTTTTTACTAAATATTTATATTTGTATCGTTTTTATTATACTTATAATCACGGACCTACTGAAAACCACTCTGGTTGATCTAGGTTTTGTATTTTTAACCGTGTATAAATAAAGCTCGCAACAACAACAACACCTCATTTGCATAAATGAACGTAATTAAAGTGGGGATTTCACAAAAGGTATATTTGAGCCCATATGCAAGCACATGCTTTGTGCAATCATATCCACATCCCTTGCATGTTGGGCGGGGAAGCCCAAAGGCTAGGTCCACCGCCGAAAACGGTGGATTGACGTCAGGAAGGGCATCCGGTCAATTATTTCGTTGCTCCAATAAAATCCTCATGGCGTACAAACAAAAAGGGCACCAACCAGCCCGAAGGTTGGGGTGGGCGGCACCTGCCTACCTCAAAAAGGAAGGTGCGAGGAATCACCTTGAGTCGCGCAGGTGCCGCCTGCCCAATGACGGTATTAAGCCCGATAGGCGGCTCGGGGTGAGGGTTGGAAGCTGGTACTTGGGGAGTTTGAAGGGGAAAGGGGTGGAGATAAGTGAGGAATTAAGGAAGAGGAAGGTGGACGTGTGTGGTGTACAGGAGGTGAGGTGGAGAGGGGAGGGGGCTAGGATGTTGGGAGTAGAGGGAAGAAGGTACAAGTTGTGGTGGGCAGGAAATAGTGAAGGGATTGGGAGTGTGGGAGTCTTGGTGAAAGAGGAGTTGTGTGAAAAGGTGGTGGAGGTAAAAAGGAAGAGCGATAGGGTGATAACAGTTATAATAGTTTTCGAGGAAGAGGTAATGAGATTGATATGTGGTTATGCGCCGCAGTGTGGAAGGAAGCGTGAAGAAAAGGAACAGTTTTATGATGAGTTGGCGGAGGAATGGGAGGTGCAAAGTGTCGGTGAATTGGTATTATGTGTTGGTGATTTTAACGGGCATGTGGGGAAAAGGATCGAAGGTTTCGAAGGTGTTCATGGAGGAAATGGGTTTGGAGAGAGGAATCTGGAAGGAAGAATGTTGTTGGAGTTTTGTGATGAGAAAGAGATGTGTGTTGCAAATACATGGTTGAAGAAAGAGGACAAAAGGAAAGTGACATATAGCTCAGGAGGTAATGAGACAGGGATTGACTTTGTGTTGGTAGGCAAGAGGAAGAGGAAATTTCTGAAGAATGTTAAGGTAATTCCAGGAGAATTGCAACACCGGTTGGTGGTTGCAGATGTGGATAAGAGGAAGGTGAAAAAGGTGGTGAGGAAGGTAGTGCATGAGAGGAGGAAAGTATGGAAGCTGAAAGAAGAAAAGACAA
Organism: Ophioderma brevispina; assembly: GCA_023653785.1. NCBI lineage: Eukaryota > Metazoa > Echinodermata > Ophiuroidea > Amphilepidida > Ophiodermatidae > Ophioderma > Ophioderma brevispina. The sequence continues at coordinate 7,244 of JAMKCH010029437.1, forward strand.
GAAAGAATTTTGAGATGAGAGTAGGGGAGCTTGTGAGGAATGATGTGTTAGATTTGTGGGGGTGCTTTAAAGAAGGGGTGTTACAGGCATGTAATGAAGTGTGTGAGAAAACAAAAGGTAGGAGAGACAGGAGAGATACAGGGTGGTGGAAAGATGAAGTGAGGGAGGCGATAGCGAGAAAGAAGGATGCATTTAAGGATATGAGAAAAATGGTACGGAAGAGAATAAGGTAAGCTATAAGAGGCTAAAGAAGCGAGCAAAGAAAGTGGTTGCGAAGGCTGTGAAGGAGGAGGCAGAGAAGGGATTGAGTGAGTTGAGAGAGAATCCAAACAAGGTGTAAAAGATAGTGAAGGCAATGAAAAAGGATGGAAGAGATGTTGAAGGGGGAAGATGTATGAGAGGAAGTGATGGAAAGTTGAATTTCAGTGAGAAAGATAGAGGCAGAGTCTGGAAAGGGCATATGAAGAGAATCATGAATGAGGAGAATGAGTGGGATCAGAAGGTAGAGGCTGATGTGGTGGAAGGGCCAGTTAAGAGGGTCAACCGGGAAGAAGTGGTGAAGGCAATAAGGGAAGTGAAAAAAGGAAAGGCGGTTGGACCCTCAGAGGTGAGTGCTGAGATGATTAGTGCGAGTGGAGAGATAGGGATTGGTGTGATGATGGAGTTGTGTCAGAAAGTGTTAGATGGGGGAGGGATGCCGGTGGTGTGGGCAGTGAGTGTGGTAATTCCAATTTTTAAAGGGAAAGGGGATGCAATGAGTTGTGGTACATATAGGGGTGTGAAGTTGTTAGAGCATGCAATGAAGATTGTGGAGAGGGTTCTGGAGAATAGGATTCGGAAGATAGTGGAAGTGGATGAGATGCAATTTGGGTTTATGCCAGGGAAGGGAACGATAGATGCAGTGTTTATTTTAAGGAAGTTGCAAGAGGAATATCGAGCTAAAGGGAAGAAGCTGTATATGTGTTTTGTAGACTTGGAGAAGGCATTTGATAGGGTACCTAGGGAAGTGATGGAGAGGCGATGAGGAAGAGAGAGATACCAGAAGTAGTGGTTAGAGCTTTTGAGAGTAAGGGTCTGAAGGTAAACCTTGGAAAGACAAAAGTGCTGGTGAGTGGGGTGGAGAGGGAGGTGGTAGCGAGTAAGGTAGACCCATGTGGGGTGTGTGGGAAGAGAGTAAAAGCAAATTCAGTGTGGTGTGAGAAATGGATCCATGGGAGATGCACAAAGATGAAGAGAGTGACCCCTAGTTTGGCAAGAGATTTTGTGTGTAGAAGATGTGAGAAGGGAGCTGGAGGGATGATGGAACAGGAGGAAAAGTTGTGTGATGAGGTGGAGTCAGTGAAGCAGTTCACACCTAGGGGATAAGGTTAGTGGGGGTGGTGGATGTGAGGTGGCTGTGACAGCGAGAGTGAGGTATGGGTGGGTGAAGTTCAGGGAATGTGGCGAGTTCTTGCAAGGGAAAAGATATGCTTTGAAGATGAAATGGTGTATAAGAGTTGTGTGAGATCAGTGATGCTGTATGGGAGTGAAACGTGGTGTCTGAGTGAAAATGAGATGGGGATTTTGAGGAGGACAGAGAGAGCAATGATGAGAGCGATGTGTGGTGTGAAGTTGATGGAGAGGATGAAGACTGAGGACTTGATGCAGATGTTGGGTTTGGATGAGGCGGTGGACCGGTTGGCGAAGGCGAATAGTGTACGTTGGTATGGGCATGTGTTGAGGAAGGATGATGAGCATGTGTTAAGAAGGGCTTTTGAGTTCGAGGTGGGCGGTTTGAGGAGGAGGGGACATCCAAAGAAGACATGGAAGAAACAAGTGGAGGAGGAGAGTAGGAGGGTTGGGTTGAGGATGGAGGATGCATTGAATCGGATGAAATGGAAGGAAGGAGTCAGGGCGGTTGCTGCAAATGTGAGGTGAATCAGGCCACCCCCGTTGACGGGGATAAAACCGAATTTAAAACTTTGGTTTAGTTAGTAGTAGTAGAAATTATTAAAACCGATATAAGAAATTTCATCAAGAATTTAATTAACCTGGGTAGGCTAAATATTTTGATGCTAGTAAATTTTCACTATCAAATAAAGCTTGGTCAGGATTATATAACTTTGTGCAATTGATTTAACTGGTTCAGTGATTTCTATTCATCCTCCTCTAGTCCCACTCTGCTCAAATCAATAATATATTGTGATGTCATTGCCCTAGTGAATGGTAGCAGTGGCATCATAGTCCTTTGTGAAATTGAAAGTAAAATTATATAACTGCAACAAAAAAATCCAGAAGCAAGCTTTTGATTTTTAGTGGAAATTACAGACTATTCTTCTTCTAATGGATTTGATTGCAGTATGTGCTTGTATATGGCCTAAATATATTTTCTTGCGAGACCCCCACTTTAACAATTTGGATTAAAAAGTTAGATTAATACATCTTTTTGCTTTATTTTATTTTGAGTAGTTATCCATATTTGTTTGAAATATTACATAAGGTATTGAGTGGACTTCAATTTTTAAAATTACGTTGAAAAAAAGTACAAATTTGTAAATATGCAAGTTATTAACAAAGACGTTTAATAGACTTTGATATGTTACACACGTGACCAAAAGACAAAGAGGTTTTTATTAAGAGAAAACCACTGTTTCAGTAATGTTCATATATATTTCATGTCAAAAGCCACTTTTGTGTACCTTCCCTTGCACAAAATAAATAGTTCCTTTTTCTTTCAACAGTTATTGATATGCTAATTACTGCCACACCAATGACCGGCGCTCACCATTTTTGTATTTGAAGGACATACATTTCTGATCATACTAAAGAATGTTAACTTTTTGTTATCAGTTAAAATATGAATATGATCAGTATAAACAAGAAAACAATCTATATTATTAAAACCTGGAAATGGTATACCATATTTGACTAGCCACGGCCTCCACTAACCCGATTAAGCAACATACAAGGCCGGGGGGTGTGGGGGTTGTGACAACCCCCAATTATAAAGTTCTGTCTGCAAAATGTTGACTTGTCGGCGAGATCGGTATTAATGTCGCCAAATTTACAGTTTTGAGCCCGAGGCTGATTTTCGGCGCTCCCCTCCACTAGTTGTCGTTTGTTTTTGAGTCGAGTAGACTGACTTGACTGACAGGCGTGGCGCCTTAATAGGAATACCCCCCTGCTCTTCAGAATTGCGAACCGAGTGAAAAAAATATTTGGGTCTACCGGAACGCAGACTCACCCCCCCCCCCCCCCCCCCCCCCCATTAAAAATGGTCTGGGGACGCCCCTGGCAACATATACCAATTAAAGGGACATGAGGATACTAATTTATCTAAATTTGCACTTGATTGGTTGTAGAACACCTACTGAGAACGTTTCAAAAGTATATTGGCTAATACAAGTAAAAAAACCAATGCGTAAGTTTTGAAATTGCTGGCTTTCCTACTCGCCGTTTAAAGAAGCATGCACGAATTACATAAAGACAACAGGCATATTCACCTCAGGTGTGAATACATTCAATATGAGTTACACTATGCCCATCCACCAAGACAGTTCAGTGGGTTGTACACATTGACATGAATTGAGCTTATGTGATTTGGGTATCATATATCATACAAAAAAACCAGGGGGGTGTATTTCCTAAATACATTGGTGAATGAAATCTACTGAACTGTGCAAGGGAATTTGAGATGTCACTAGCTCATAGTGATTGGAAGCATTCTAAATCCATACTACTAAAAATGGGATGTCTGTCTGTCCAGTCTGGCATTTCGGTATGATTTGACATATGGGGGGTAATATTTGCCATGAAGGGAGGGGAGGACAGTCTGACATTAGAGTGACCCAAAAGTTCAAAGGTCATCTAGAGGTCAATTTAGATCCATTTCCATAGAAATGCCCTATACTAAAATATGGGATCTTCCTGCGAGTCTGTCCGGCTATGCGTTTTTGTTATGCTTTGACATATGGGGCTGATATTTGGCATGATGGCAGAGGAGGACTAGAGGCATCTAGAGGTCAGTTTGCATGGAAATGCCCTATGACCACCAAATTTGGTAAAAGGGCTACTGTCCTGACCTGTGATGCCTACGAGACGTCATAACAGAATGGTTATATTAGACCTGAAAAAAGCTTTTGATGGTTAACCACAACATTTTGCTCCAAAAATAAACAATCTGGGCCAGAATGAATTTTTTTATCTCATGGTTTAAAAGCTACCTGAATGAAAGAAATCATCAAGTCTAATGAAGCTAGTAGTTTATGTGGCAGATCAAATCTGAGGTCATAGGTCACACACATAGGTCTAATGTCACACATGTGGGCGATGCACTAGTATGAAAAAAAATGGTTTGAACAAAAAAGGGTCACTTTTCTAGAAATGTCCTCATCTCTCTTTAATTGCAGCTGCAGCTCACAGCCTCACGAACTTAGTTGATATAGAGCAGTTTCTGAACTATTCAATTTCACGAATATATTTGTTTACAGCATTATGCCAAGATTTTTGTGAATTAAAAAAAAATCAGCATGCATGAGAAGGGTGTTTCGAAAGACCAGACCTCGAAACAACAGACCCCAGACCTCGAAACACCAGACCCGGAAGTGAATTCACTTCCGGGTCTGGTGTTTCGAAACACCCGGGGGATGTTTCGAAACACCAGACCTCGAAACAACAGACCTCAGACCTCGAAACATCAGACCCGGGAGTGAATTCACTTCCGGGTCTGAGGTCTGTTGTTTCGAGTGCTGGTCTTTCGAAACACCCCCGGGTGTTTCGAAACACCAGACCTCGAAACAATTCACTTCGAGTGAATTCACTTCCGGGTCTGGTGTTTCGAGGTCTGGTGTTTCGAGTGAATTCACTTCCGGGTCTGGTGTTTCGAGACATCCCCCCGGGTGTTTCGAAAGACCAGACCTCGAAACAACAGACCTCAGACCCGGAAGTGAATTCACTCCCGGGTCTGATGTTTCGAGACAACAGACCCGGAAGTGAATTGTTTCGAGGTCTGGTCTTTCGAAACATCCCCCCGGGTGTTTCGAAACACCAGACCTCGAAACACCAGACCCGGAAGTGAATTCACTTCCGGGTCTGGTGTTTCGAGGTCTGGTGTCTGTTGTTTCGAGGTCTGGTCTTTCGAAACACCCTGCATGAGAAGCCTGAAATTGTACATTTACCAACATTTTCACACAGAACGAAATGCAGTATAACATACCCTTTGCGTGCTACATTACTCCGAAAAGCAAGATACAGACATTCCCCATATCATTTGAAGCTTTACACAATAATTATTACTTTGCAAATTTATGCAAAACATACCGTATGTGCAAAAACTAAACCAGAAAAATACAGCATTCACCAAATGCATGTGTCGTCTCCCGTTGCGGTCTAGACCAGAGCAAATGTGGTCACCATGTCACACAGAGGTCAACAACATGTGGCACTACTAAGATCCAATGTATGCAAGTGTCATGAAAATCAATCAACATATGTGAAAACACTAAGCAATTTGATAAATCTTGACCATTTTTGAGCCATGACCTCTAATGATCTCTAGATGACCTTTGACCGACTCGTGCACTGTACCCACGGTTTGTTCCGTATATGTTAACGTGTAGCCCAGGATATGTGTTATGGGGAATCTCAGATGTGCTACATTGGGAATTTTTTTAAATTTCATAGAACAAAATCCTGTCACTTCCACAGTTTCAGACATTTCATATGTCCTAATTTTTCACAACAGCAACTATGAATTGGACAAACTGGCATGAAGTGACAAAATACAAAGGACTAATTATGCAAAAACATAATGTGTGAACATTACTGAAGATTCAATGTCGTTCTCTAGATTTATGAAAATGTATTGAAAACAAAAGATGTGATTGATGGCAAATATTGCGATTGTTGTTTCTTCATAAATATCAAGCAATTTTGCTTAATTAACAACAAAGACAAGACATTTCTCAATTTGTTACAAACACCCCAATATAATAATGGAATAGCCCTATAACATAACGCATGTTTGAATGATGCAACAATAGCAGGAAGTCAAATGTGTGAGTTATTATGATGAACTGATACTGTTTTGTCCTAAATTATGAAATTAAAGTACCTTTTACAACAAAGGCCATTTGTAGGAGTTTTGGACAATACACTTTATTTTTGGGGCCATGTAAGTAAAATACAATACAACGCCCATGATTTGTAAGGCAATGTTTTGTAATAAGCATAGTGATGTAATGCGTGTAAAAAAAATGAAAATGAAAGATATTAAGTTTTGAAAAATTTCCCTTAAAATTTGCGACCATAAAATTGAAATTTTGGAACAATTTGTTAATAAATCAAATCTACCCCTTAAACATGAAAGTGGAACTTCCAATCCCATTTTCATCGTTTTAAGAAATTATTAACCCATATTCATGATTTAAAACAATTATTATTACATGACGAAAAAAAATTTGAATTGGCTCAATATTTATTGCTATTCAAACGGTTGCTTGAAATATGTAAAAAAATCACATTTTTCATGTTTTTTGCAGAGGGCGCTTGTGAAGATCATTTTAGGGGGGGCTAGCTAAACTTATTCCTAATTCTTGTGCATGACCATTTCGGTGAATACTTCGGGAACATAATAATAGAAAAATAGTAGTAAAGAATTCTGACCCCTTTCTCCCGTATTTTGGCTGAAGTGTGCCTGTATGCCTCAAATTTCCACTCTGTAATAGCTTCCTGATTTGTTCCAACTTCGGTATGTTTATGCAGTTGGTGACTCCCTGGTGAACGCAACAGCACCGCGGGTGAACGCATTATCCGTGCATGTCACGGCGCATATGATTCGAATTAATTATCGCCCGTACACCTGTGCTACGAATCCCTGCACTACTGGAAGAGAGAGAGATGCTCACAGTAGATGCGGTGAGAAGCGTGAGCGAGGGGGGAGAGAGTTAGTTTTTACGATTAGACATTTAGACAGTTATTCACGGACCTCGCTTCCAGATTAATACATTCATGAACAATACAATACGTTCTCGAATTAGTGGTTTAAAGACAAAGGGGAGAATTATCCAAGTGTATATGCCATAATCTATAATGAATACAAAAGCATCCAAATTTAAATCTATATAGTTATATAAATTATTACGTGAGTTGGAATACAGTCAGATAGGTCCTTTAAACACAAACGATTAGAGAAAGATATCACATGTTGAAATTAATAATGAGTAATGGGGACTGATGTTGTGGAGATGCCATTAAAGATACAAAATGAAGCTTTATATTGATGACCCCATCCCAGTCGAATGGGACTAAGTTGTGGGCCCTCAACGTCAAAGGCCTGGACAAAAAACAAACAAGACCAGGACAAAACAAGACAGTACAGGACCTGGGGGTTACAGGAAGTGGATTGTCAATAATGGTGTATAATATCAGGTATAAACAGAACATTTGAGATGGCCGAAGTTAATGAGTGCTATAAATATCGGGAGATTGGCAGCAGACTAAGCACAACGACTGGTGACCCTACTATAATGTTAATACTATAGGCCAAGATTTTGCCGGCAGTACTCGTGTACCGATTTAAAATTGAATAGTATTCTCTAAATGTTAAAACAAAACCGGTAATGGTATGTAATTTTATGGAATTGGAAGTTTTATGGTAAATTAAGCGGATGATTAAAAATACAAGGAAAAACCAAAAGGTAGGAGATAGACTTAGTTATATTTGGAAATACTTGACTTTTTAAAATTTTTGATTTAATTTATTGACTTGCATTTGGATATTTTAATTTACATTTTTGGTCAATCGATTCCATATCCTAGGACCGGAATTTTTGATTGAGTATTATTAAGTTTAAAGTTGGTTTAATTGGAATAAATTGTTGCAATGTCTAGTTTTATATTATGAATATCTTTGTTTTTATAGAAAGTTTTCAAATGATTGGGGGAGGTTATTGTTAACAGCACGGTACTGAATATGGCTGTTTGAAGCTTATTATATCAACTATGTTAAGTGTTTTTAACTGTGGACTAATTGTTTAGTAGGAAGTTAAATAGGGAGAACCCGTACAAATACGATTGCTCGTTTTTGAAGTTTAAACAGTCTATCAAGGTGAATTGGATTATTTGATTTCCAGGGACAGTGAGATAGATTAAGTGTATTATTCAAAATTGCCCAGCAAGATTACTGTATGAAATATAGGAACACAATAGTATTGTGTAGAAATGTGAGCAGATATTATGGTGGTAGTGTGAGGTCTTCGAAAACACCATACTTCTGGACATTTGCTTTGTGTATCTTTGATGATGGTCTTTCCAGTTCATATGTTTTCAATTACTAACGCTAGAAAATTAGTGTTAGTTTGTACGACGGGATTAAGTTTGGAGTTACAATTTGTATGTAGTTTAGGGTAGTTTTGTTTAGACTTGTTTTTGGTGAAGTGATGTAGTTAGTTTTTTTAAAACATTAGTGAGAGCGTTTTTGCTTTAAACCAATTTTGATATGAAACCCCATTTCAGTGTTGAGGAGAGGGAGGGGAAGAAAGAGAGTGAGGGGAGAGAGAGAGATAGAGTGAGAGACAAACAGCAGAACCGATGTGGATAGCAAACGTAATTGTAGAGGGGGAAATGTGTTAGAAAGGAGAGAGCGAATAAGAAGAAGGACGACACGATAGGGAAGAAATGAGAGGGGAATGTTGTCAGAGAGAGAATAGATGGAATGAGATAGAAAACGTAATTTGTAGCGGGGAAAATGTTGAGGGATATAAAAGAGAGGGGGAGAGATTATCATACAAAAGAGAGAAGAAGCGTGCAACAGAGATAAAGCCATAATGTACAGAGGTATTGAGATAAAGAAGGGAGATCATAGAAAAAGAAAAAAAAAGAATAGAAGTAAAATAAACTTTGACAAAACACACCGGCAAAAAGCATGACGGAAAAGAAAGGAATAGCGAGAGAGACAGACGGGGAAAATGAAATTTGTAATGGTCTTTGGGTGACGAATGATTGGGAAAACGTATATGATTTGTAGAGGGCGAAAATGTTGAGGCATATAGAAAGAGTGAGAGAGGGGGAGAAGTGGTTTTGTGTTATAAGTAAATAGAGATGTCACACACGTAACAACCAATATCACACACGTGACCATATCCCGGGGGTGGGGGTTCTCAAGGGTTTGTTGGGTACCCATGCTCGTTCCAGGGGTTCTGAAAGTGACCCCTAACGGAACCAATTTTCAGTGAAAATATACCCCTAACGGGACCAGTATTCAGTTAAAATATACCCGTTTTCGATGAAATTATACCCCTAACGGGACCAATTTGCGGTAAAATTATACCCCTAGCGGGACCTGCTTTCAATACGTGAATAAAAATATACCTTTTAAAGAACCAATAGATGAGAAAAATACACTTGTACTACTGTAAGCAAATTTACACACTGCATGGTTATTTTAATGACATATTAAAGTTAATGTTCCCATTTTTTTCAATGAGCCAGTCACAATCTTACCTGAATTTGATACCCCTAGCGGGACTAGAACTTGATTATTGTGAATTTGATCCCCCAGCGGTAGTCCCGCATTTGCAGCTAGTCCCTCTTTTTTGGAACGAGCATGGGTACCCGACCAAAATCCAAGAACCCCCCCCCCCCCCCCCCGGGACCATATTTAGTAAACTAAAATTTGTTGTAAACTTTACTCGCTACTTTTAATCGCTAACATTGGTGTACTGACAAAGTACCACAGTCTTTCTAAAATAAATATAAAATGCGAGAACCACCAATATGAATCTCTAAGTCCAACCACCATTCCCCCCTTTTTTAAAAGGCAGGTGCTGCAACAAATATTAACATATGAATATTTACATTGGTAATAACAGCTAAAACATGCATTTTAACACACTTAAAAGATTGAATTAGGAATGTATGATCAACAAACTCTTCGTATTGTCCAAATAAGACTGCATTGGATTAGAGCTAATCATTCATCATCATTTGTGACGACACACAAATAGTTATATCCTCTTGAAACATATTTTATCACCAATAAATTAATGTTTTCTTATTATCAGTTAAATAATAATTATGTAAATGCAGTCATTTGACCCAGTAGAAGTTGTTCTGCAAGAAATTTGGTCAAGTAAATGTTGATTGCAGTCAATATTGTATTTGCCATTCTTTTCTTCATTGCCAGTCTTGTGGTTAACCAGCTCCTCATTTTTGTAAAATGGGTTCTGCAGGTTACTTGATTGTTGGAGTCATATCTTAAAAACTATTGACTCTACCTTTATGAACAGTCCCATCTTACCTTACAACAAAGCATATTAGCATAGTCACGTGCTTTTGTTCAAAACTAATGGCGCATGCCA
>JAMKCH010029438.1:0-17520 GCA_023653785.1 Ophioderma brevispina
ACTTTCTTTCATAACGTGTAGCACCCACATTTCATTCATCTGGTACTGTTTCAGCTGATTTTGTTTTTAATTTCAATATTGGAGATCCAATTTAAAACATTGTTGATCTGTCACGTGGATCTGTTGTTGATCAGGGAAGAATAAAAGGGAATTCAAAGTGGCTGTCGGCTGATGCCCTATAGTTCATTTTTCAATGTTCTTCATCACACTCTGTTTTAGTTTAAGCTTTCCCGCGTTGGGAATAACCCGAGCGTCGACAGCTAAGGGACCTAACAACGGCCCCTCATAATGCCGTAAGGCACGCAGCAACCAGCTTGCTAGGGTCTGAATGACGTAAGATGGCATAGCATTATGGCAGATATAATTGGAATGGCAGACCAAATACGGTTGACGCAATCGTCCAATGTCGGTGCCCTGTGGGTGTCGCCATTGCTGAGACCCGTCACATTTTCTTTCTTCGACCTTACCATTGGGACTAAAAATTTTTTTTAAAACATTTGGTGAGCTAAAGTTTGTGGGAAAAAAAAAAAGGGGCCACCACCGCTCGTATATTTTGAATATCTTTGGTTGCGCCTTTCAATAGAATATCATTTGGTCTGAATACTTGTTCTACTGCTAAAATAATATACCTTTAAGGTTTTTCGTAATCAATTGCCAAAGGCTCTATACAATTCCTTATGTGAAATGAGGCCACATTTTTACGTTACCTTGTCGCATTATTTCCCCAATGCGCCACATAGTTCATCCATCATACTGCATTGTGGTCTGAAAGCATCGTACGGCACGTTTTTCCAATGTCACAACAAACCAAAATGGAGGACAAGTCTCATAAGGTCATTTTTCGAATTTGTAAATTGGACACACTGGATCGGCTACAAAAGAAGATTCAGAACCAGCAGCATACACCAAAATACATATAATGAATTGTTATGGTAGAATACCGACCAATTTCCGAACACCTAAAAAACAAAAAACATAGCTTCGCAAAAGTTGAACGCGACGCCCTTCTGAACGCTTAACCCCTCAATCTCCAGATAGCAGGTGAAGCATATGCTATCTGCAGATAGAGTTTCTCATCAACAACTCGATTAGTGTGGGGCAGGCATTACCACTATACTAACATTGTATTGGTATCGTTGTTTTAATGGTTTCTGGGGAGAACTTATGTTCGGATTAAATTACCGATAGTGGTTTTGGGGTCCATATATTTTGTAGAAACAGTGCCTAAAAATTTGGTGCATTTCATTTTCATGTTCCTATTTCCTTTAATTTCTGTACAAGAATTTTTGTGGTTTTTTTTGTTTAATTCCCATAGTCCCGATATGAAAAAAGTCTGACAAAAAGTAGTCCTGCTGAGCTTGACTTCGGGTTGCTTTGTTACATTCACTTCATGTTTTTCTTAACTTTAACAAACCCGAAGTCATGCAAAGTCTGTACTGTTTTAACATCCTTTAAGTTTTCAAATTTATAAACTCACCCAAATCACTCCAAAAGGTCCAGATACCCACTGTTGCTCAACTTTTATCATTGACATACCCTACAATACTGTTTGGACCTGTATTTTTTCACACTGACGTCACACAAAATGATAAAAATTTCGTGATTTTTTTAGCAGGTATGCGATCTTACTTTTTCAGTCTAAGTCTCAAATTGCATGGGGTCAAGATGTCAAGATGTCAAGTTCCAGTGGTGGGAACATGTGCTTTGGCACCCATAAACAACATTAGTCTCTTTTGACATGCTTATGATACTCGACATCTATCGCCGCTAAATGGGCCGGATAACGTCCTGTTGTAACCATATTGGAATAGAGAACCCCTACGATGCCTATCTGTCATGCATAATCGATCCAAGTCAATGCTATACCACATAAGTCTTGTGGCAAAGCGTGCATTCTAAATGTTTGGACATATAACATGGGCGAGATTTATTCACATCAGCTACAAGGACTCTCACACAAATGTTAAATTAATGAACACGAACACGTCAGATTTTGACATCGCATGTGCACAAGGGAAAACTATCATAACTCAAGAACACGTCCGTAGCTGATTTTTTAGATCAGAGCAATCGTAAGTACGTCACAATCGGTAATTTTTGAGTGTGAGAATCAACTTTTTTCACACCACACTGGTAAACGGATTCGAAACTCGACCATCTTGTTGTAACCTCAGGTCAAAGATAAACGATAATGTCCAGTGATAAAAGTATGTCAGACCTGAGGTACAATCATTGGACTAATGACAAAAAGGAGAGTAAAAGGGGCCCCGTTTACACGTTTAGCGACTGTCTACACGTTTAAACGGTCTTCGACCGTTTAACCGTTTAAACGGTTAATACTGACAGCGCTACCCTATGTACGCTAGCTCGTTAGCCCCCGGGCTTTCGCCCGTGGCTACGACGTGTCGAGCTATGGCGAGATATGATTTTTAAGGTGAATATCGCCCAATTCGCCGTAGTCCTCACAATTAGTAAAAAAAGGAACGCTCCCGTTGAAAAAAAATACCGTTTTTATTTGGGCGCACTCGCATCACGGTAAAGCACTTCCGTATACAATGAAAATCTGTAGCAGTGCAAATAGAAGCGCCGAAGCAAAAAAGTTTCGCAAATATCGGAGCTAATAAAATTGCTTCATATTATCAGCGGTCTAAAACATGTACACACACTTACCTGATGAAGGTCTTTCAATCATACTAGATGCAACAAAATTCATAAATTAGTACGCTGAGATACAAAATTCGGGTAAATCTTCCATATATATTTTGTATAGTTTGCACAACATGACGTCAGCGGCAATAACTAGCGCCATTACTCACATGTGAAAGCAAATTGTAGATGTATATATTTGTTTAATTTCTAAGCCTTTTTTGCAGATCACTGTCGATGATTTGTATTAAATAAGGACATTAGCACCAACTTGGGTGAGTAATTTTACCCAATCGTATGGTGAATTCAGTAAATCTGGTGCTACACACACGTTTTTAAGTCCACTTTTTCTGCAAACCTAAATGACGGTCCATAACGAAACGTCATTCCGATTAAAGATAGCGGCTGATTGCTTTGTATATGTTAGGGTTGTCATTGTTTTGCGAACTACTCACAATGGGTAGCCGATCGCCCGATTGAGCGCTTGGTCCCGACACCAACAATTCTGCTTTAGAAATTTGGGATTAGGCTATTAATGAAGTGCGCCACTAATTAATGACTTCACTGATCCGCCGTGCCCGTTCGGTGGAACCAGAAGTTTGCGTTTGATGACTCAATCCCCTGGGGCGCCACAGAAGTTTTTATGAATGAATCCACACAAGGTCAATATTTGTACCATGCGCAGTTCGATTAATAAAATTTTTTATCATGATACCTTACTAGATCCTCGAAAACAAGCGAAAACGGCCACTCCGTTGCATTTTTGTGGTGAAAAATCTATGCTTTCTCCCCATAAAGTTATGAATTTTGACATCTTAAAAAACCTATACGGGGATCTCTTGTAATTAACTTTTCGAATTAGTCGAAATTACCCAATTAGATCGGTAAACTACGCACCATGTACTACGGATAGCCTCATTGCCTTTTAGGTCGGGTTTTTGTTTAAAGGTCGGATTCAAATTTCACCTGTTTTTTCCGAGGGAAAATTTTCAAATGTGTATTTCCTCCGCCTTCCCCGTCGTACCCGCCCGGTGACCATCATTGCGCCAAGTAGCAATTTTGAAAATACTGTTTGAAATAATTATAATATTTTCATATCTTGGTTTACAAGAAAATAAAAATGTACTCATAGTTTCCCAATTATTTATTATGAGTGTTTCATGTTAGACCTTGTATGGAATGACTTTGAAATGCGTAATATAATTGGCATGTGAATGCCCTAAATAACCCCACCTCGATCCTCATACCTAACATTCGGAATCGTGAACCGCATACCCGGGTGGGCCCCTGGGATGTTGCCAGCGTTTTGCCCGGCGTCACCACTGAAACATTTGGAACAATTCCCAAGTGCTGATTTGACTTGGGGACAACACGCTACATTACGAATAATTAGTCCTAACTTACCATCATCGTTAGGTTGATTACAGCTCCATAACCGCAGTGCCACCCTCCTTTATGACTGCATCCCTTACTGCCAAAGAAGAATCGGCGATTTTTTATTCGAGCCTTGTTCATTTTCTCAATGGGTTAAAAACAAAAGATGGCTGGGAAACCAGGTGTCCTTACTGTCCACAACGCCTAAAGCACGTTTCAACATACATGTGACGTTCAGTGAAGTGTTTGTATTCGCGTTTCAACCGGGCCAAAAAAACAAAACAATAGAACCGGGATTATGTGGAAATATTACCTTCGCCTCTGGCAGAGGGATTCGTTTGATCCCCCTTGACCTCCTTCGCCAACCCAAAATGACAGCGCGCCCTAGATCAAATAACACTGAAGGAATATGGTTTCCAAAGTTTTATGGCCATTTTTTCAACATCCCCCCCCAAACTTAATTTAAAACGACAGATACTGGAGCAAAATGATATTAGAAGTCCTATACTCTCACCCTTGCAATGCAGTTTTGAAATGTAGTGTCTTTTATATAGAATTCAGTAGCATAATTTGACCACCCATTGTTTTTACAATATGCTTATCGCCTTCAACGTGTGTGCGTAGTCGGATGCAACCTCAAGCTAATTACTACAGATTCTCAACACTTTTTCTCTAGTATAATTAATCTTACGCCATGTCGTCTGTTTGGAACCAGCTAGCTTGCCACTTGGGGTTACGAAATCCGAAATAAGGTTTTGCATAGTATTATCCCCGACGCATACTACCAAAATACGTAGCCACGTGGATTTCTAATTTGAGGGCAATACTTAGGCTAACTGATTTTTTAATTACGTATTTCGGGCCTGCAACCCCCTGCCTGTATTTTTAGTTTTTTCAAAGCTGTCTATTTAAGATGGCGTGAATCGCCTGGCCGGCAATATTGCAATGTTAGGATCAAAAATCCCCCCTTTACCGTTAATTTCGTCATGCAGCCCTCAATGGTTTTTGTTTTCTTGACCTTGTCTACATTTCTGTGAGATATATTTCACGCGAAAAGGTATTTGGACTTCAGATTTCGGCGCTGTTTGCCGGTGATTCGCCGACGCTAAACCGGCATCTAAAAATAGAATTCACACTCAAGCATCAGTACGCATGCGCATAAATTAAACAGGAAACAATGGAGCGTTTTTGTTTTGTGCCCGACTGAGTAATGGTACTGGGATCCTGATCGGGCCGATTACAGAATAACTCCCTGATACAGTGTTGATGGGCCATAACCTGATGCATATGGTCCAGAACAAGTTCAACAGTCAAAGAATTAATTCACGGTGACGATTCAGGAGGTCGAAAGACTAGCGCAACTACTTTTCCTCCATCAATTGCGTCTTACTTTCAACCTGACATTACCATCGAGACCAGCTATAAAAACTACTTCACACATACCATGATTACAAATCTACGGAGGCTAAAGGACGAATATTCAAGTATTTTCACAATAATTAAGTCGCATTCTCCTGTAGTTTCCGTAGTCACATCTTCAATCACCTTACGGATCACGATACCGGATCAACGTGGTTGGTTTCATCAGAGTTGCCAGTTGTTAATTCCTGAATACTGCCTAATGTCAGCGGCACAAAATCCACTTTGACTGAGCAAGTCAGTTTGAGGTCTGAGCACTGATCCCTTTCATCCGTGTTTTTGTTTTCATTGTTTTTATCTTAAAAAAGCGCTTTGAACTATTTTGCAAAAAAAAAAAAAAAAAAAAACTAATTAATTTTTAAAAAAAATCACTAAATAACAGAGAGTAATGTCCAATAACCAACGAACATTTTTGATGAAATCAATTTTTGTTTAGCTTTGTTCGAGGCACCTTCTGCCTTTTTAGATAATTTAATTCTTGAAGGTGCAAATAGAGATTTTGAGGCATCCCTATGTAGTGATTTTAAAGCCACTATCAGTCATTTTTTTTTTCAAATTCAAAATGCCCATTTTGTCTCTATATTGCTAGTGTTAGGTCATATCCACACCATATATTAGTTTTCTTTATCGTGACAAATACGGGCTTGTTTATGCTTAGCCACTTACAGTGATCTACAACAATTTCCAAAACAACAGTGCAAAACATGGACCTTTTTATAAAAAGAAGGGGCGCGAGTTTGTTTACATTGTGAAAAAATCTCTGATAGTGGCTTTAAATTGTATTGGCAATAGATCTTTCTTTATTGGATTATAATTGGCTACAGAAATGCCTTGAAGTGAAACCAAGCCAGCAATGTTTATTTCTTATAATTATTTCAATATAAAATATGAATTTTGTATTTACTCTTTAACTGCCTTAGTATTTAGAAAATTCGCATTTTTGTACCAAAGAAATTATTCTTATCCTTTCATAATTATGGGTATAGGTTTGGATAGCTAGAAAGGTTCACATTAGTGCAAATAATAAGAATTTCACATTTTTAGGGACACCTGCTTTGTGAAATCTGTTGTTGAACCTTTAATCTTTGAAGATTCGTTACTACTTCTCCTGGAAAACTGATATTCAAATGAATAATGAACAAGAGATGTTATGATGATGATTGTTTGATGAATTTTTCTTGTGATTTGATTTACTATGGAGCATTCTTACTCAAAATATTTAATATTTACTTTACTATTCTCGAAAATATACTTAACGATCTGAATTTTGCTGATGACATTGCCCTTCTAGAGTCTACCCCTCTAGCTCAGTTATTAGCCTGTTATTGAGCAGGACAGCTTCAGCAATCAGAAGACGACTAACAGACATTTGTTTTTCATAATATTGTACCACAGACAGAAGACATGACACTAAACTGCGATTTTCAAGCTACAACACTCCCCAAGTCTACGACAGTCCTATCAATCATAGTATAATCATGAGGTTGTCTAAGTAACGAGTTCAGATATCTTGGGTCTATGGTTTTATCTGGTGCAAATGATCTAAAACGGCACAAAGCACTTTTTTGCATAATTATTTGGAATGCTTACCAATCCGGTTACCAATGCACTATTATTAGATCATACCTGGTGTGAATAAGCCGAATACCCCCGTCTTTATGTAATAAGACGATGATTTAGTATAGTTTCTCTTGTGCACGACAAATTCACAGCATTGTTTTTCTAGGGACGATATTACGATAGCAAGCAGTTTCAAAACAAGGTTTTGCGGTTGTGTTTTTTTCTTTTGTAGGACCTACTTGTTACTCTTGTTTGTATAATAAACATTCGAAACGTTCTCGACAGGAGACTACAACGTTAACCCGGGGGGTCTCAGTGTGAACACGTAGGTACATTGTGCCGCCGATATGGGTCACATTTTCACCCCGTACTATAATAATGGGTTGTTTTTTTTCCCACCATGCTGATGGGTCATTCTTTGAGGTCATTGCTATATGGGTTCCATTTTAACCATTTTTTGGTCGCATTTTACAATGAAAATGGATCAATTTTTTCTGATTTTCGGTAAAATCACATGAAAATGGTTGATTTTTCCGATTTTCGGAAAAGTACTATGAAAATGGGCCGATTTTGCAAAGATTGCTATGAAAATGGTGCGACATTTCAAAGCCACCTATAGAAATTGGTCAAAATTTCGGAACCAACTATATAAACGGGTCCATATTTTGTACAACTTGGTCACTATAACTGCAGTTCTGTTTGGTCCAATTTCAATACTGGGCACAGAATGATCTCCAAATTTTGCAAAACAGACTTGCCCGTGTCCTTTTGTCTGCAGACATTCGAACCTCGGTGGACAAAATGATGAAAGACCTTGGTTGGACTAATCTGAGGAGAAGTTGGAATTATCATATCTTAATTTTAACTTTAAATGCCTTACATTTGCTCCTGTTAATATCGCCTCTTGTTTCTTTACCAGTGCACACATTCTAAGGCACTCGTAGTCAGGCTCAGAACAAGTTGATCATTCCATCATGAATAACAAAGCTGGTAAAAGAACATTCCAGTCCAGAGCAGCTGTACTCTGGAATAATCTACCAAAGGGCACACGAAGTAAATTAGATTCCATGAGTTGTTTAACTTTTAAAAGTGCCCATAGACAAATGAGATCCTTATATCATATTTAGTGTATGTAATATGAAAGTGGGGTGTGATTGGTAATGCATAGTGTGGGGGTGTGTAGGTGTACATGCATGCATTGGGTTATGTGTGCATGTGTACATTGTATGGAATATGTGATGTATGTGTGTGTATGCGTGTGCGTGTGGTGCTGTGTGTGTGTTACCTGGCTACATCTTCAAAGTGCTTACAGTGTTATTTTATGTATATTATGTACATTAATCTTACATAGAACATACACAGATATGTGTATGTAAGTTTATCTACATAATTTATTTTTCTGTATACTTGTATTACTGTAATTAATGTTTCTCAATGCTTCTGGGAGACCACGTACATTGTGTATGAAGGAATTTCCGAATAAAGTTAACGTTAAATAATAAAACTATAAACCGGATCTATTTTTTTACCCGCGGACTCACACCTGCACCCCAATTTTGGGTCGAGTCCCCCAACCGACTCCAGTACACTTTTGAGATTTTGGGAGAAATCCTCAAAAAAAATCTGGGTATTTGTTATAAGGGTCCTCCTGTAAAAAATAAACCGGTAAAAACGGGGCGTTTTGAACTGGCGCTGGTCTTCACAAACGTGCAGAACGTAAAACCTGGAGCCGTAAAAATACGAGACCAATTTCAGCTGCAGGGAACATTATAACGGCGTGAAAATCTCAGCTTCCCAGTAAATGAGACTTTAAAAACTACTCCCATCTTTATGGGACATTCCATTCCAATAACAGGGCCAGAAAAAGACTACACTACCAGTGACATCATTAGTGAAACTATTGATTTTCAGTCAGTGTCATGAATAGATTCACAACCAGTCACCTGGAATTTTTCTGTTCTCTACCGAAAAATCAATAGTACCATAAATTATGTTCATATCAACCCAATATTGAATGCTTTCTCTTCTGGTCCCTCCTTGTGACTTGAACACAACCACTCACTCTATTTGCAATTCCTGGTACCTTAAAGACTAAAACTTTAATTACAAATCTTCTGACCAAATTTTCCCACGGTTTGTAGCTGTGACACATATACACAACGTTGTAAATTTACGTCACCACAGGTTGTAGAAAAAGTTATATTTAAAAAAAATGAGAAAAAAGGCAAACGAAGGGAAACGGTAAATCAAAATTTAAACCAGTATACACTTTGTTTTATAGTAATGTACATATTACTAATTATCATGTCACCATTACTAATCATCATCTGAGTACACTTAAAATACATGTCAAAGATTCGAACCATGGGCCTTATACGATTACAAGTCTTAAACCTTATCCACTACCTACAAATGATTTTAAAATTCCAGATGCTAAAATTAAATTTATGTGTACTGAGTTTTTTCAATTAAACTAAAATATTATAATACAAAGCGGATCGAGTCTACTAGTTTTTTTAAAACTATTTTTACAACTAAAGATAAATATGGGTTTTGCATTTTTTAAAATGAACTTATTACGACATGATTTAACACATTGGCCTAGATAAAAACTTTTTCATAGTTAAAATTCTTACATTAAAACAGTAGTGACAAGTAATTTACGGAAAATATAACGGTCAGCGCATAAATACTATCTTTTTTCAAATTTGTAGTATTATTTTCTAACCATGTTTATTTTTACATTTGTTCTGGCTTCCAAATGTAATTTTATGTTAGGTATAAGTAACAAAGTGTGAAGATTATTAAAATAATCGGGTTCACCGTAATTGAAAGGTAAAGTTATGTAAAATTAGGAACATTTTTTTAACAGTGTGGTGCTTTTTAAGGAATGGCTGATTGAAGACTGAGCAAACTGCAGGTTGAGGGGATTCGCTGTTTTGTTGTCGCAAGAAAAGACTTTTCTAGTGGATGTGTAGGGAGAAGAAACAAAAACCAGGGGGGGGGGCCGGCCAAGAGAGCGTCGTTTTTGCCGTTCCCATAGGTTTAGACGTAATCACGAAAACTTGACAAATATTCTAAAGACGAAAAATGTTTAATATCAATATTTTTCCACTCAAAAATCCTTTGAGTTGAAGAATCAACTCCAGTTGTCAGTATTTTTTTTTGGTATGAATAACTTACAAACGGGATCCATTTGAACGAGGCTTGCTTGACCTCATGTTCAATCGCTGGGTCATCGCTATTTATAGATGCAGACGGGGCTGCGGACCATGGACAATAGCCTATGCACGGGCCTATGCAAAACCGTGGAATGATTCGTGGACTGTAGTAGCAATCCTCTCATGTCCGGTCTGTGAAAAAAGATTGATGAAAATTCCAGCACCAATTATGCCACCAAGAATAAGCAAGGCAATTTAGATCGCCTCGGCTCTGTCGGGAATTCCCCTTGGTCATCACTGATCTATTTATAACCGCGCACAGTGACTTCAACTTTCGGTCACTGTCCAGGCTCGTCCAATGATCGTTTCGGACAGTTTGCGCTAGATGAAGCTTGGCCGCCACCGCTGACCAAAAACTTTGAAAAAGAGTGCGCCCTCAAGATTTTTCAAATTGGATATTTTGCATGGTGTATTAAGCTTTTATTATACATTAGCCCTCACCTGAAATGACTAAGACCAATTCAGCGTCATATTTTAAACAGAACGCTTTTATAATTTTGCCAGTGCCGCTTCTTCTTTTGATGGAAGTAGCCTAGGCCCGACAAAGTAGAGATAGAGGAACTCATTTTATGTGATATATTGGTATCCATGATTCCTGATTGTGTGGAAAAGTTATTCCACAACTCACCAATATCAGAATTCTCAATGATGTCATTTTGTTAACTCGTTGATGAGAGCATTGAGGTCATCCGAGATAATCTGATAGTTTTAGCTCTGGTATGAATGATGTACATGTGCTCAAGTTTTTTAACTATTTTTATAACATTCTTGCAAAAAATATATGCCGCTAACTGACACCATAAAGCTTCCTAATAAGCTCTGGAAGACTTCTGGTTGTTTGAAGATCCATTTCAACTTATACATAGTATCGAACCATCTGGTCCAAAATGCTCAAGGATGGGGGGGGGGGGGGGGGGGTTGAACCAAAAAGTTATACTGTGTAAAAAGCTTATGTAAAACCAGTTGGGTGTTTTGATCAATCCCCATGCCCCTGTATTGGTGAAAGGACCTCGCCGGATAAGGAATGAAGGACGCCCTCTATAGTTTTCATGAGAACGGATGAACCTTGAACTTTTGCATATAAAGCGCCATGCTCAAAGTTTACCTTTTCAGGTTTCAAAAATTCCCACTTTACATAAATTCCCCAAAGTCGGTTTTATGTATAGTTATATACATGTGCATCAATGGACAATTAAATTTTCCATTTGAAGCCTTTTCCACCCCAAGAACCAACAATGCCGCGTTGCAAGGATGTGCGCTATATATTTAGCACATATATGTTAGTGGCGTTCTGGTTCTTGGGGTGGAAAGACCTCATTTTTGCATTTTTGTTTTATGGGGGGCCAGACCCTAAATGAATTGCCAAAAAACAAAACCACCAATTTTTATACAAACCATACCATATCACTATAATGTAAGGGCATGCTAATCTACCAAGGGCTCTCAGTTCAGTAGCCTTGGATGAGCACATGTTAACACAGCTGACCATGCACGTCCTGGGTAATCATAAATCATACTAAAATACAGGGATAGTAATTGCTCAATACAATGGTGAATGAAGATATTGAACCTGTCGCCAGGGCGAATTGTAATTTTTATTTGCTCATAGTGTAGTTACCTTGCTCATGATATAACTAGCGCGGTCATGGGCCACTTGTGTTGTATTCCCAGAGTCTGCTTGGTGGGAACAGAACGGTTATTAATCCAAATCTTAGCAGCATTAGCTATATAGGTATTTGGTATTGTTATAAAGGAGCTGCACTACATGGAGCCTCTTGTAGCTATATGAAGGACAAAAGGTCTATCTATAGGCGTCACTTACATGCTCCATGACAAAGGGCAGCTATGCAACATCTTCCTGTGGTGTGGTTCATAGATTAATCAATGTAAGCGAAGAAGCATGCTCTTAGCTTTGCTTTTTCCAGAGAGCATGCCCCTGAGTTTCCGCCAGACTTTCTCATG
The DNA here is from genome assembly GCA_023653785.1 of Ophioderma brevispina. NCBI lineage: Eukaryota > Metazoa > Echinodermata > Ophiuroidea > Amphilepidida > Ophiodermatidae > Ophioderma > Ophioderma brevispina. The sequence continues at coordinate 12,183 of JAMKCH010029438.1, forward strand.
TTTTCTAGTTCAAGTTGTATTTTGGTGATAAAAACACCTTCGTACATGATAAAGTAGATTGTCAACACGAACTCAAATGATGGCGAATAATCACCATTATGATTATAGAGGGCCTCCTTCTCTCCTTATCCGGCGATGTCTTTCCATCTCAATAGGTATCATGTGATTACATACAATCCTACTTCTTAACACCTAAAACCTCTGACTTTAACGCTCATTTTAGCCCACAAGCGTTAGTACTTAGGGATTTTCTTGCATGATTATGAAATGTCCTGTGTTTCTTAAACATTTGGAACCTTTTATTCCCTAAGTATGGCATGTTTTATTACAATACGGTATAGGGCATTTGCTATGCATCATGGGATGATTCAAAACACCCTCTGTGTAAAACCTAAATGATGTTAGGTTTACTAAAGTAAACAAAAGTTCTCTTTAGAAAAGGTAACCATTTAAGAACCAGTTGATGAGGATTTCCATAAGCTTCTCATAATAAGGATTGTCCTGACCGTTTGAAGTTACCCAAGGATCGAGTATGATGGATTTGAGGAAGGGGGCCACAAAGTGTCAAATATTATATAGGCTTAAATATTTTGTTTTACTATCAGTTACACAGTGATATCTATTCAACAAGAAGTCTAAGGAGATTGAAACCTTTACTGCATTCCATTTTAAATTTCTCAGGGTATGGCGGAAGTCTCAGTTGTTAGTTTAATTGAGATTAATTTTATTCCTCCACGAGATTTCTGCTTTGCTTCGAGAACGATCAAATCCTACGTCATATTATTTCAGTTGGCACAGGGGGGGCAGACACAGTAATGCATAAAGTTGGGATAGGGTTATTTTGGGTGCCCGTAGAAACATATAGGAAATATCCGCTAAAAGTTCGTTGTTTTGGGGTGACCATTTCTTAAACCAGATATCGCCCAGTGTTAAAAATTGGCACAGAGAAAGAAGAAGTAATTAAGGAGGAGTTTCTGGTCGCTAACAGGTGAGCACCACTAGATTTTTAGTAAAAAACCCTGATATTTGGAATTTTCGCGCGTTCCAAAAATCCCTCTAACTGACAAAAAGCAATTTAAAATCGCGTTGCCTACTCTCCTTATACTACATGTTTACAACAAATCGCACACCCATATTCAACAAGTACGAGCAATACGTATCGTGTTATTTCAGCTGTATCAGAGACGAATCCCCATTTGAGACACGGCTATTTTGGGATCAGAGTTCATGCGCAGTTGTTCCGTGGGCAAGGAATGTAGAGAATTCGATTCAAAGGTTCACCCCTGGGTTCACCCCATTCACCCGGCCAGAGCTACCCAAAGCAATGTTTAAAACTACGATCAAGAAAAACTGCAAGAAGTCTCAATACTTGCCTAAAAATGATAGTAAATATAGCTGACAGCGGCGACTGATGTGTGGTGTGCAGGGTGTGTGAAGCCATTGACTGAGCTAGGTAGCCCGAGGTTGCTCACTCATATTCCGCTACGAATCCCATGTTATTTTGCGTTGTAGGAGAAAACACGGACACATGTTGGCCAACAAAAATTCGCCTACCCGCGGCAAGGGACCGCGCAAAGGCGGGCAAATGGACCCAAAAGTAGCCCAATTTTTCACTGTCGATTAGCGATGTGAGGGCGCTATTTTACGAAAAAAATGCCATTGTAGTCTGATGGTTTACTATTTTCTATTTATTTTTATATTATTAATTATTTGTTTATTGCCCTTTAGTTGTTTATTATTTGTTTATTTCTTTATTTGTGGTTTATTTATTATGTGTTTATTTATGTTTGTTTATTTATTTGTTTATTTATTTGTTTATTTATTTATTTATGCACTTTGGTTCTTCCTTCTTTTCTTCTTTTATTTTTTAAATGTTGTATCTAGTCTGTATTTGCTTTATTACACCACACACCAGTATCTATTTGCCAAGTGAGTCCTAAAAAGACGTTTATGTGGTCTGAGAAGAACCATAGATGTACAGCTGACAAGCCACAAATTACTCATGAAGAAGAATTGCAAAGAATCACAAAGTAACGGGATTATAAAATTCGTAGTCAAACAAGAAGAAAAAACGATCAGAGGGTATCTTTGTAGACAAAATATCACGAAGAAGAATGACAAAGACTCACGAAGAAAGACCCGGGAGAAGGACTTAAGAAGACCATTTATATGTTCCTGAGAAGGACCGTTGATGTAGGTGACAGTCACAAAGTACTTGGATCATAAAAAGATGTTTTTGTTAGGATAATTATTGTTATAACCTGAGTGAGCGCCTCCTCCCCGTCGTGTAAGGAGCATCCTTGCCAGCTTAGTAAGGTTACTTGCTCGATCACGTGTAACACCCATGACGGTCACTTTGCCCGAGGCTTTTGTTTGGATATTATTTGTTGTTAGACTGATGAGCACCTACTCCCAGTCGTGTAAGGGCACAAAAGGCTGACAAAGCCCTCAGATCACGAGGAGAAGTGAGGTTTGTTACTATTGTGGTCATACCCGATGAGAGTACCCCCGTAGTGAATGCAGGTAAAGCATGTTCAAGAAGAAAGGAAGCCCCGCTAATCAATTACGGACTTTTAAACTTTTCGGAGCTGAAATAAATGTGTACGGAGGGATAAAGGATACCCTCGGGTGCCGCGCCGGTGCAGCGCCTTCGGACTTGAAAAGTAGCCAATTTGGGAAACCCGCGGCGGCCTTTTATTTAGGCGCGGCAGGCATGGCAAAAAGTAGCCCAATTGGCGGGGTAATACCGCGGCGTGGCAACACTGCACGGACAAGTAATTTAGTAGTATGTAATTCAAGGGTGTAGTTTAAATCTTCAGTGGAAATTCCATTTCGCCACACATACCCCAATCGTTGTCCTTTGAGTTGCAATGCATGACAGGGCGTGTGTGTGTGTACAAGACCCCAGTCAGTGACAGTGTGTCTGCCTTTGCTTAGCATGCCATGAGAAAATAACGTCTAACATGGCATCTGACATGTAAATGCATCTCTATGTTTGTAATTATTATTAGTTTCTAATAAGTGCGCACTGGCCCTGAATATTGGTGGGAACTTGGGCAGTAATTTGTGCATTTCAACAGACTGCATGCTCAGGGGATGCGCACGATATCAAATCATTCATCGGGGCCGTACAACGCATGCGCAAAAGGTCAGGATAGATGTGTGTGTGCCCGGTTGTTCAGCCCCGTTGACTAATCGAAACTACGTCCCACCCCCATGGTTTGCACGGAAAACTACACACGCCCTCTGTAGTTGATTGTGAATATTTGCAGAAATTCTACCGCGACAGACAGATCTGTTGAAATAGTTGGCCTATTCTGATCACAAATGATGATACAGGGGCCTAAAGTCGGATAAAATATGCCAATTGGTGAAGCGAGTGTTATGCTATGACCGAGAATCAAAGGCTAGGGTGCTTTACGATTCTAAGGTAAGATTTTTGCGGTTTTGCTAGCAGTTATTTTCAGCACGATAACCTAATCTAATGACAGCGGCTGCTGATTTCAACAAGGATTTTTAATCGGGATCGTTCGGGTCAATGCGGATTTATTGACGTCGAATGTATTATTATCGAGAATATCCTATAGCGTATTTTATAGTTAGCTTGTGCCTTATGGAATTCAGATTTTCTCTGGGTATCCGGAAATCGATTTTGTATGTTTTATACAGTTATTTGTGCGCAGTAAAAGCGGGGATTTTATGCAAGCAACGCTTGATGATGACGGTGACCTCGGGGTCTATCGACCGCGGAATGTGTGTGTTCTCCCTCTGTGATGAGCTAGGCAGAACAATAACAAAGTAACCGCTAGATATCTTGTTTAGATAAAACAATGAGACGTCATGACTGTAGTGTAGGCTGATTTCTTAAAGCTTTTGTTACTGGTTTCTTGTGTCAGAAATATCACTGAGTTTCTGGAAAAAGTTTTCATTGTGCTTCTGATAATTACTAAACTATAACTAAGTCTAAGGTAAGAATTTATCTTTGCATTAGCCTAGGCTAGGTCCAGACTATTCCAATGCAACCTCTAAATATGTTGCCGACCGAATTGATTTTTTTTTTGAACCCTTCAAAATTTGTATCACGGTAAAGAGCATTAAAAAGAAAGCAAATGGTAAAAAATCAACCTCAAGATAGAAAATATGAGGAGTTATGCCTATGTAGTAGCGGCAGGTTGTGTTTCTTGTCTGTACAACATTTCGTAAGCCACGGCCCACTGTACAATTAACTTTCAACCACATATAATATCTGAAGGTATCTGATTGCTGATAAGAAAAGATGAATGTAAAGAATTCCATTTTACATGAATGGGTAATGTTGTAGGGTGGAAATAAAATAATGAAATAAAATATGAATATTTATTACACAATATAGGAGAGTAGCCTAGCAAATTGAAAAATAAATTCTTGTGAATAGTGATGCTGCACTCTTCACCTGGTCTGAGCCAAACCAAGACGATGCCAGCAAGTACTTGTGATGTTGTAGTGTGATCATACCATATTAAATTAAAAAACATTTTTAATTTGATTTTTTAGTTTAATAAATTTTACATTTTCGAAGTACCAAAAATATATCACAAATGTCATGACGGATGGAAGGATGAAATACTATTACTAAATAATACGGATCGTGAGTGCCAGTGATCCAGCTCCAAGATTTGCCGTACGCATCCAAAGACAGCATGCATCAGTGTTCAGAAAATTCTCAGCCCGCATCTTCCGCAATAACAGAGGCAATAAAACTTGGCAAACTTATGTAGAAATGTACACTTTATCATATAAACTTACTGTAAAGAATACTGTAATGGGTCGTATGTGAAATTTTACCTTATTGACTCGAAAAAACAAGAAAATACGAGCCAAATTTTGGTCAAATAAAAACTTCAACGTTAACTCACATCTTATAAGCATGGGGAAGCTTGTTATCATTGGAAAGGAATTGTTTTTCCTACAAGGTCATACCAAAATCGATGAGGTTGGGGCAGGAGTTACAGATTAGAGCCAACAATTCCATTCGCAACCGGAAGCATCCTTGCGAAAATGGGCGACCGTCAAAATCGTCGAAGACAAATTTGCTCCGTACGTAAACGGAATTTCAAGCAATTTTAAACGTTAGAAAGCACTGTTTCCACAATAATTTCCAAATATATTGAAAGACTTTAATATCTTTACTTGCAGAAAATTAAATGACGGGTTATTTAGCGATAGCAAAGGGAGAAAACGGTAAGTTTGAGGCCATAATTCACACACAAACAGATACGGAAATGGAAATCGCCATTTGGGTGGACGACTACCCTAAATATACGAGCAAACCAGACGCACTTTAATCGGAATGACGTTT